>PVKE010025668.1:0-22865 GCA_004027555.1 Craseonycteris thonglongyai | reverse complement strand
TCCATAACCTATATTTCTATAGTATCTTCTTTTTTTTTAAAGATTTATTTTATTGTTTTGAGAAAAGGTAAGAGAAAAAAAGAGAGAGAAGGGGGAAGGCCCAGAGCAGTCTCCATAGTTGTACATCATTAGTTGTGACATAGTTTCATTCCACACAGGTCGATGTGGGGCTGGGCATGGGGCAGAAACCAAACTGGGGTCTCCCACATGGGAGGCAAGAATCTTCGCCACCATCATGGCAGTCACCAATTGCGCCCCAGTCAGCATATGGTTTTGCATGCGCCAGGGCCTGGATTTGATCCCCAGACCTCGAAGTTGCAGGGTAGCGCTCAACTTGCAGTTCGGTGTATAGGTTTGCACAGGCCAGGGCCAGAAATAGAACCCTGGACCTCGAGACTACAAGGCAGGCACTCAACTGCTGAGCTATCACAGCATCCACTCTATAGTTCCTTAGGAAAGAGTTTGGGTTCATGGTTGAGGTGGAGGATGGGTGATACTGTAGTCACAAACTACATATGGTTGGGAAAGGAACCTAAGGAGATTAATCATTTTCAGTGTAGATTTTTTTCAACTAGTTCTTTTCAACAAGCCCCCAAACTCACCTTTGCCATTTGCTGTATCTTGGGCCTTTAAGTTAAGCCTTTCCACGGTTCTATGGTTAAACTGCTTCATTTTCTGCCTCCCTCAACTCCAACCCCCGCAAGCACTTTGATTTTGCCGTAATCCACTCTGACAAGTCTGTTGCCACTTTCCCATCCTTCCCCATGGTTAGGTAGAAGTTCAAATCATATTAAAATATACAAAAAAGGTTGAATTTTATGTGGATTCATGAAAATCACATGAGATACTGTGACAAGCACTAGGCATAGTATTTGTCATATAGCAAGAAATTGAAAGGTATTACTTAATTCTGAATTTCTTGTGAAAAGGATATCTTTTGCAGAGCAAATTATTACACCGTAATTTATCTTGTATGTAAATCTGGATGTTCATGTGATGAATTTGCATCAAGCAAGCTTATACTAAGATGTGTTCCTTTCCCACATATAAATATTTGTTTATAAAAAAGTTTTAATTTGGTTTATAGACTCATCATGTTTAAATTGAGCCCAATAAAAATTTTAATATTAATTTAAGAAGAAATGCTTATTTATAATGTGACATTTGATAAATACAATGATTTGAAAAAATATATTGCCTGAAAATGTTCTTGTGCAACTATAACGTTAAAAAGTTGTTCAGGGAAAGCCAGGATGGCTCAGTGGGTTAAGCACTCACTTTGAAGCCCCGAGGACCGAGGATCGAATCCCAGCTCTGGCCCAGGAGGACCCACATGCTGAACTGGGGTGTGCTTCCTGAATGCGGTGAGGCCCCCAGTTCAGTTCAAAAAAGAAAAAGAAAAAAAAAGTTGTTCAGAGGGATGCCAGGATAGCTCAACAAGTTAAGCACTTGCCTTGCAACTGTGAGGTCCAGAGATTGAATCCAGCCCTGACCCATGCAAACCCATATGCTGAATTGGGACACAGCTGGTAGCCACTAGGATGGTGGTAGAGTTTCTTGCCTCCCATGCAGGAGGCTCCCAGTTTCATTCCTGCCCTGCGTGGCCCCACATTCATCTGTGTGGAATGAAACTATGTTACAACTAATGATGTACAACTATGGAGACTGCTCTGAGCCCTCCCCCTTTCTTTCTCTCTCTCTTTCTCTTTCTCTCACCTTTTCTTAAAAATAAAATAAATCTTAAAAAAAGTTGTTCAGAGTATTTACGATTCTTAAGGAATCAACAAATTTATATTTCCAGTTAATAAGATTATATATAGTGTGCTAATATTTTGAAGACAATACCATTTTAATTAAAAATTTTTATTTTAAAATAAATTAAAATTTGAGAAGACATTGTTTATGAAAGAAATATACTAACAACAATTAGTGTAGTCATTTGAATTTTTTAATCAAAATCTCAACTTTTTGATGAAGCATCTGTATATCATTAATGAAAATATTGCTTCATATAAATTACAAGTCAATTTTATCTTTAATTAGAAAAACGCTGCTTATTTGATGGACACTTCTCTTCTTTTGTATATTAAGACTTAACATTTCTATTTACAGTCTTTCTTTAAAGAAAAGTTTTAGAAAAAATATTTGACTTCTGGACTATAATTCATTTCACTCTCATTTCCTCCTGCTCAGGCCAGATAATACTCTTATTCAATCGTATGATATAAATCTTTCTGAAACAAATTTGAGCTGAGTATGATGAATTCATATATTGGGGCTTCAGGTTTCATATGACCACAGCAAAAATGGATTAACAGTTGTAGGGCAACAGCTCCATGATGTCGCTTGACATCCTTATATATATCCACACATAGGCATGAAAGCAAGATTGAACTGCAGCTGACATGGTAGAATGCTTGTGATTTCCCCACAACACATGGGATACTTATGAGTTGCTACGTGACCACTTCCCATTCACCCCCCCCACCCCACCCCTGTCTATCAGGAAGTGTCATGAAACAATTTCTTATCACCTCCTGGGTTCTGATAAGTATGAGGCTGTCTGTCTTGGCCCCCCAACCCACCCTCCTATTTAGGGCACAGCTGCAGTCTATGAAACTGCTTAGCAGCAGTGTGGCATTGGCTTCTCAGCAACAGTGTCCTATCACTTGACCTCTTATGTTTTGGTGTGGCCATGCCCAAGGGCCACAGGGAGCTAGCACCTTTGCATATTATTCCTTTTGCTGTTTATGTAGGCAATAAACTGCCTGAATCTTTAAAGGTCTTGTTTCTTTTCTGGTCAAATCTGTTCATCAGACCTAGCCTTATGCTTGACAATAATAAAATAGCTAATAACAAAGTTTGCTAATATATATTGGGGGTGCCAAAAACATGTATATGCATTTTAAGAGATGTAATTTTTGTATTACTTTTCAAAATGGAATTTAATTATGGTAGCAATGTGTAGTATAAGGTGAGCTCAAAAGATGGTGTTAATCAAATAAATGCCACCGTCACCATGAGACAGGGAGGACAATCAAAGATAATGGTAGAAGCACGGTTGTCGTTCAAGGAGCACAAGACCATTTCGAAGTGGAATTTGAAATTAGAGAATGTTGTGGAAGTACTACAACAGAAATGTGGGTATGCAACAGAACCTCCAACACACCTAACAACTACATGCATTCATGATAAGTTTGAGACATATGGCAACTTGAAATGGCATGCACAACGATATAAGTGTACACTTTGGTCAACGTTTCTCAAGCAGCAGTTTGCTATAATCAGATGTGTCTGAATGCTGATGGTAACCACTTTGAGCACCTCTTATAATTGCAGAACTCAAATGTGACTTGTATTCATATTTTGTTATTGGTATATACTGAGTATTACAATATTAATATAGTTTTTTCCCTTTCTTAAAATGTGTATATATATATATATTTTTGGTACTCTCTGTGTCTCCCCATTTTGGCTGTCTCCCTGTGTTTGTTCCAATGTATTAGGTAGGGCTGCTAAGTCTCCCAGTCTTAGTACAGGTGGCCTTATGTAGTAGGTATTTTGTGGGGCCCAGTGGCACAGTTTTCCTGGTTACCAAAGGCTGGTGCTCCATGTGTGTCCCTTGTGTGGGTTGTGTGTGCCCTCCTGTTGTAGTTGAGCCTTGGTTGCTATTTGCATATCAGTGGGAGGGACTGACCCTCAGGTTGATTGACTATGAGGACTGGCTGACTACAGTGGAGTGGTTATGGTACTGGGGTTGTCCCTATGGAGTAGGATTCACTTTAGCAGGGCTCTGGTGCCTGCCCAGTCTGCCCTTTGGTTTTGCTGTCCTTGGAGGAAGCCAGGTGATGCTCTGGCTAGGTCTGAAGCTGGCTACTGAGGGTGCCAATCCCTGGGCCTCCTGGGAGGGAACCCATTGTAGGCCAAGTTCAGCCACAGCCTGTGCCCTGCTTAGGGCCACATGGCATGAGTCACAGAGCAATCCACAGATGGCCACCTCCTGTGCTGAGCTTGGAGGTGCCTCAAAAGACCAAGCAGCAAACTAAGGTTGGCTATCATTAATGCTGGGCTAGGGCTGCTCAGCCAGAGATATGGGCCAAGCCAAAGACAGATGCTGTTCATCTGGGTTTTGTGAGCCTTCGAAAGGTTTGAGGAAAGTCTGTAGCCTGAGCCAAGAAAGGGCATTTGTATGGAAAAGCCCATGGAGGTGGCTTGGGTGTGCCAGAAAGTTGGGTTGGGTGGGGTCTCAGAATCACCATTGTGGGGCAAAGGAAGTGTTAGCCAGGCTGATGGATATGGTGGCTGCCTGAGTCAGAGCACAAGCAGTGGGGAGGCCCAACAAAGAAACAGTGGCTTCTGCCAGCTCCTCTGTCTGGGAATAAGGTGCTCCTCCAGCCCTCACCCTGAAGCCAGACAATTCAGTTCCTCCCCATGTATCTCTGGTGCCTTTCGCCCCAGTGCTGGAGCTTAGAGTGAGTGAGTCCATCAATGAGTAAGTCCATATTTGAACCTTTAACAGGAACACCTGGGATTGCAGCTGCCCTTGTCTCATTCAACCACAATCTCCACTGGTTTTCACAGGCAGAAATGATTGTGATTTCTCTCCCCAGGACTGAAACCCTGGGCTGGGAGCCTGGTGAGGGGCTGGGACCCATTGCTTCTCTGGGGTATTCTCTGAAGCTGAGGTACCCCTTCCAATTTTTAATGGTCACACATGGGTGTAGGTCTGACCACCCTGTTCTGTATTTCTGCTCCTCCTAATATTCCAGAGGTGGCTTCCTCTGTATGTCTTTAGTTGTAGGGCTTTGATTGAGCTAGATTTCAGATATTTCTCAATGATAGTTGTTCTGTAATTTTGACATGGTTGTGTGAGGAGCTGAGCACAGCATTTGCCTACTCTGCCATCTTGACCAGAAATCTCCAGTCATTTCTTCTGTCTTTTTCTCAATTATATTCTGGAAGAAAAATCTCTAGTAAGAGAAGCAATAAAATGACCCTATTTTATTCATCTTCCTTTTCATCTCCCCTTGGGGTGATTTGTGATATCACTTTGAATTATGCTGGGTACCAAACCCTTCTTCAAATGTGAATAATGTATCTTTCTTTGGTTTTCCTTAGGACAGAAGATGTAGTTGGCCATTTTGAAAACTTTATTAAATATTAAGATAGAACAGACAATTAAAGAAAGTAGCCAAAAATAAATTAAGCAAAAAAGATGTTTCTGATAATAAGGTCAGCATAAACCACATAGCAACATTAAAAGATCAGATCAATTTTGCAAGCATGGTTTCCTTCTCTTTCATCTCCCTGCCTCTATAAGACAAGGCATCTCATTTACCATTACAAAAGAGCTTTTGTTATATCATTCTTGGACCAAAATTTAGAAGCCTAATTTAAATATCTCAGACTAACTAGAGTCTTCTCACACAGTTCAGGTTTCTAGCCTGAGGTATGTATATTTACCTTATCCATAGTGGAATTTTAGAATTCTTACAATTCATACAGTGAGTTACCCAAACCTTTCTGGCTGAGGTTAACAAATCTGCCAACTTCTTGAGCATTCTGTGAGAGAGTGATCTAAAGGGTATCATCATCGTTACAAAATTATTTTAATCATATCACTGTAACACATACACAGTAACAACAGAAGAGTCCTCTCACAGAAACAAAGGGAATGAAGAAAGAAAAAAATATCAGCAATCCTGGAGCAGAAAGTTATAAACTTCTATACTCTGAGCTAGAAAAGAGTTTATCACTTTTTATTTTCTTCCTTAAAAAATTAAATTAAAATTAAATTGGAGGTGAGCTAGAATTTGGAAAAATGATGTTTCACCAATTCACCTAACCAAATATATTCAGTTTTTTTTCAATATCTATGTTAATGATAAAGTTAAAAGCAAAAGGAAAAAAACTTCCTCAACATTGTAAATCAAGAAAATCACATTCCTATGTATAGATGTTTTTCTTTCAAGTGTCAGGAGTTTAGAGTCAAAACATTGCCTAATGATTTGTTAGCAAGGCTTATTGATTTTAAATTAAATGCAATGAATATTCAGTGAAGTAGAAGGCACTAGGCTAAAGGATAAGTAAATAATAGTAATAATAATAATAATAATAATAATAATAATAATAAAATTAAGTATTTTACATACCTTCAAATACTTCATAATCCCATGAAGGGAAGGCAGAACAGTTACTAGGACCATTACCTAGGAATGTGTATCTTCAAAGTTTGAGAAAGAGAACCTGCTGTAGTTATTTGCATACTTATTGTTTATTGAGTCTGTTTTTAGAAATCAATTTTTCCTTAACATGTTAATAACTCTTGCTTTTATACTTTGCTATGTTGCCCTGGTAAATTTAACTCTATAAAGCACCTTCACTTCATTTAGCATTATTAGGAGTAAATTTAATAGAAAAAAGCTAGGTGAATGCTAATGATTTCCATTTATAAGAGATTGTGTCATAATCAGACAGCTTGATTTTCTTTCTTCTTTTGGAGTGCAATAATTCAAGGAGAACTTTTCAGGTCAGTCATAGTTGAATTAAAAATGCTAGTTAAGGGAAGCTGGGATGGCTTAGTGGGTTAAGTGCTCGCTTTGCAGCCCCGAGGTTCGAGGATCAAATCCTGGCCCTGGCCTGTGCGAACCCATATGCTGAACTGGGGTGTGGCCCCCAGTTTGGTTCTTGCTGGGGCAAGCTTCCCATGTGGGAAGCCCCAGCCTGGTTCCTGCCCTGCATGGAACCCTGTTCTCCTGTGTGGAATAAAACTATGTCAAAAACTGATGATGTACAATTATGGAAACTTCTCTGGGACTATCCCCTTCTCTCTGTCTCTATCTTTCTCTCAAAAACAATAAAATAAATCTTTTAAAAAATGTGAGTTAAAAATCAAAATGCTAGCCAGCTGCAAATCTATAAGTAACAGTTGTACTGTGAAGCCTTTATTATTAGAGACATATTAGATACCCACATTTCAAGTCATAATATTTCAGTAAAATACATGATGTATGATTTCCATTAATAAAATATTTTGTATAGAAATATCAAAATATTTTTATCAAAGTAGTTGGTCTGTCATCACTTCCACTTGCAAAAGATGAAGACTGTCAATAAGAAGTCTTATTTGCTAGAGCATCTTGGGTTCTAACAGTTAGAGAAGCAAGAAAGAAGTCAAGAGAACAGTTATGAAATACATGAAAAGAATATGTTTTCCCAGATGCCACTTTAAGGAAAACCCTTTGGAAGATTCAATGGAAATAAGAAGCTTAACTTGAGATTGTCAAGGCTAAGAAAGCCACTTGTGGAGGTATCAATATAATTATCAAACACAGCTATTAGAAAATCATACTGGCCTCAAACTTATTCTTAAAGCAGAAATGGGCTTCTGTGGGTTCCTGTTTTAGGGAGAAAAAACTGCCTGAGTTATTATACCCAGGGATCCATTGCTTAACTTGTTACTCTCTCCCCCAAGGGCAGTTCTAAGAGCTGAGATACATTTTCTCACCCACTGCACTTCTTTCAATTGCCTACTTCCACTTTCCAAACATATAGTACTGAATCTGCCATAAAACTAAATTATTATACCCTTCATTCAATGCTCTCTGTATGCAGCTCAGTGCTGAATAGTAATATATTAATAGTATCCCTGACTTCAAGGAACTTACAATCAACTTAGGGAGGCAAGACATGTATGTATAGAAGATGCAGAACTGGCTTTTGTTTCATGTAGCCAAGAGCCTTCTGATTTAATAAGGTTACCCTTCAAACAAATAAAAAGGCTGGGGTGTTCTAGGCATAAGTGATATTGAAGAAATACAAATATATCAGGAACCCCTTGAAGATAAAGAGTAGACAAGAGTGTTTGGGGTGAAGAGTTTAAGAATGCAATAGCAAGGGCAAGTGTATAAAAAAAAATGGTTCAGAGGCAGATGTAGAAAAATTTAAGTCAGGCTATGGTTTTTGGACTTGCTTTGTAGGCAGGTTCAATTAATGGGGTTTGATTGGAAAATATAAGAATAACAAACATTTATTGAGCACTTAGAATGTGTTACCTCATTTAATTATTGAAACTCCCTGTTTGATAGGTAAGAAACATGCTTAATAACATGGTTGGTAAGTGGCAGAACTGAGATTAGAATCTTTGCATTCTGACCTTAGAGTTGGCATTCTTGCCTATTGCTTTAATCCACCTTCTAAATGGGTGTTTTTCAAAAAGTTAATCTGGCAGCAGTATACAGAAGGATTTTAAGGGGAAGGGTAGAAGAGACTGAAGCAAGGGAAAATAGTCCTGGCACAACATTTTAGAATTAAAGAGAACATAGTGATAATTTTGTCCAGTCCTATTCATTTTATGGCAGAATTTGGAGCTCAAAGATTGTGATACCTAAGTGACATAACTAGTGGTATACTGACTCAAGAGTTCTGTGATTCTCCCCCCCCCCCTTACAGTATGCCTAGGATATTGCAATTATTTGAGTGGATGTGGTAACCTAGGTTAGAGTGGTGGCAGGGAGTGTAACTTAAAGGCTACCTCCAAGATAATATAAGAAATAATTGATATTATGTAGGGGTTGGTATATGTAAGAAAAACATAAGAAATAATTATAGATTTTTAAAAAAAGATTTTATTGTTTTGAGAGAAGGTGAGAGAGAGAGAGAGAGAGAGAGAGAGAGAGAGAGAGAGAGAGAGAGAGAGAGAAAGAAAGAGAAAGAAAGAGAGAGAGAAGGGGGTAAAGCAATAGTTGTACATCATTATTTGTGACATAGTTTCATTCCATACAGGTGGATGTGGGGCCACACAGGGCAGGAATTGAACCAGGGGTCTCCCACCTTCACCACAGAGTCATCCTGGTGGTTACCTGTTGAGCTGTAGTTCAGCATATGGGGTTGCAGGGGCTGGACAGGGATTTGAACCCTGGGCTTTCCAATTGTGAGACAAGTGCTCAACTGCTGAGCTTCTGGCACCCTCATTTATAGATGTTTTTGATATTCTTACCCCCAGAAAATTTGAGGAAAAATGATTACTTCAATGATAGAAAAATGTAAGTCAGAAGGGGAACTGTTTGTTATTGGAGAAGGAGATAGTGAATAAATTCTGTTTTAGATACATTAAGTTAGAATTGGTAGTGATACTCTCATGTATAAATGCTATATAGACATCTGAGAATGAAGGACTGAAACTGGAGATTCAGTTTTAGATATTAGTTTGATTGATGTAGTAGTTGAAACTATAATTTTTTAAAATTAATTATTTATTTATTTTTGACAGAGAGGGAGAGAAAGAGAGAGAGAGAGAGAGAGAGAGAGAGAGAGAGAGAGAGAGAGAGAGAGAGAGAGATAGATAGATACAGAGATAGAGAGAGAACTGAACTAGGGGAGCTTCCAGTTCAGCATATGGTTCCACACGGGCCGGAGCCGGGATTCGATCCTTGGTCCCCAGGGCTGCAAAGTGAGCGCTTAACCCACTGAGCCATCCCGGCTTCCCCTGAAACTATAATTTTTATCATTAAACATGAAGTGAGAATAAACCAAATCAAGGGCATTATTATTTTTTTAATTTGCATCTACCAGGGGTCAGTTACCTGAAAAGATTTTAGGAAAATAAACTTTCAGTTACTCTAGAAAAGTCTTTTGCAATGTGTCTTCTACCGGACTTGGATAAAAATACTCCAATGTAGAGAAAAAGTGAACAATAACATGTTTAAGGTTGTACCTTATCATGGGTATTCAATTCAATACATATTTTTATATTAGAAACTCTGTTTATAAAGTAATAAATTCTTTTTTAGAGATTTATTTTATTGTTTGAGAGAGGTGAGAGAAAGAGAGAGAGAGAGATAGAGAGAGAGAAGAGGGGAGGGCCCAGAGCAGTCTCCATAGTTGTACAGCATTAGTTGTGACATGGTTTCATTCCACACAGATAAATGTAGGGCCACGCAGGCGGGAACTGAACTGGGGCACTCCCACATGGAAGGTGAGAACCTTCACTGGCACCCCAGCGATTACCACCTGTGCCATAGTTCACATATGGATTTGCATGGGCCAGGGCCAGGATTCAATCCCCGGACCTTGTGGTTGCAAGGCAAGCTTTCAACCTGTTGAGCTATCCAGGCATCTCAGTAATTAATTCTTATATGTATTTATTTTAACAATGGGGTGCCAAAGTTCTTCTATTTTACTTTTGGTACTGCTTCCATTTTATAAAAGATTCCCCTTGGGGGTTTTAGGGTAAAAATCTACATATACAAGGTCTGACAATCAATTTCACGAACTTGCCAATGCGCATTTATGTTGGCAACACTGTACAAACAACTCGGTAAGGTTTCATAACCTTAGTATATCAGTGTCTCACAGCTGAGTTCGTGTCAACATATGGCGGTGTCTTGCTGAGTGGTGTTCATTATTATTGTTGCATGTTTTTATGTGTTGTCATGAGAATGTCGGAGCTTGAATTAGAACAATGAACAAACATTGAATTTCTTGTTCAACTTGGAGAAAGTGGAAGTGAAATCAAGGACATGTTAGTCCAAGTTGATGGGGATAATGCCATGAAGAAAACGGCAATGTATAAATGGATTCAATGTTTTTCTGAGGGGAGGGAAAGTGTCACTGATGTGGAGAGGTCAGGCAGCCATTAATGAGCAGAACTGATAAAAACATTGCAAAAATCTGTTGAATTGTGCATCAAAATCATTGGCTGACAGTAAAAAGCATAGTAGAACAAGTAAATGTAGATAGAGAAACAGTTAGGAATATCTTCACTAAAAATCTTGGCCTGAGAAAGGTGTATACAAAAATGCTCTTGAAGGAGCTCACTGATGAACAAAAGCAAAGGAGAGTTGAAGTCTACCAAAACCTTTTGGAGAGGTAAGATGATGTTTTGGGTTGTGTTATCACTGGTGATTAAACATCAGTATACCAAGGCAACCCTGACAGAAAGAATCAAAGTGCACAATGGAAGTCAGCCAATTCTCCATAACCAAAAAAGTTCCATCAGTCCAAATCAAGAGTCAAAACATTGTTGCTAACCTTTTTTTAACATCAGAGGGATTGTTCATTATAAATTTATACCAACTAGACAGTCAACCAAGGTACCTATTTGGAAGTGCTGAAAAGTCTGCATTAAAAAGATGTAAATGACTTGAACTTTTCGTCAAGAAGTCATGAATGCACCAGCTCACATGACACTGTCTATGAAGTAGTTTTTAGCCAGTAAACAAATAACTTTATTAGAACACCCTCCCTACTCACTTGATCTGGCCCCCAGTAATTTTTTCTTTATTTGAAAATCAAGGAAATATTAAAAGGAAGACATTTTGATGACATTTAGGACATCAAGGATAATACAACAATGGCTATGGTGGCCATTCCAGAAAAAGACCTCCAAAATTGCTTTGAAGTGTGGACTGGGCAGATGTCAGTGTTTAGCTTCCCAAGGGGAGCATTTTGAAGGAGACCATAGTGATATTCAGAAATGAGGTATGCAGCACATTTTCTAGGTTGAGTTCATTAATTTAATTGTCAAACCTCGTATATCAATCATCCTTATAACAGCAATTATTTTTATTTATTTTATTGAGGTGACATTGGTTAGTAAAAATTACATATGTTCCAGTGTACAATTCTATAAAACCTCATCTATATATTATTGTATTGTGTGTTCACCACCCAGAGTGATTTCTCCTATCACCATATATTTGGCTCCCCCTCCCTCCTTCCCTACTTCCCTTTCCCCTTACCCTCAGGTAACCACTGATCTACTGACTGTGTCCATAAGTTTTTGTTTCAGCATCACCATGAGTCTATTTTACCTACTTTTTGTGGCTGCACTAAAAAAGTAAAACTTACCACCTTCATGCTGCCATTTTCTTCCTTATGCAATTTTCATTTGTGACTCTGAAGCATCATTTGCTCATTTTCACAGTTCGGTGTATCTTATCATGAAACTATCGCTTTAAAAGTAAAGATTTCAGAAATAAGTTGATATAAGTGAAAACTGAAAATTAGTCAACATTCTTTTTCTCCTGACACAGTAAATATTATTACTATTTCCCTAACATCTAACTTATTCTTCCCCATTATGTGGCACCCATGTAGTTTGGATGGGTTAAACTTACTAGGTAATCCCATTCTCTTGGTACAAGATGGTTTCAGATTAGTCAGACCCAAGCCACCAGAGATGGCCTGCCCTGCCCACAGGGATGAATGATAAGTGCTCCAATCACAGTTTAGAACTGCAGTTGACCAGATATGGGAGCAGATTGCTCAGATATGGAAAGGCCCTGGTTGTTCAGTCAGTCATACTGTCAGTGAACATAATCAGAGTTAAATTTAACATCATGGACAGTGAAGTACAGATCCAGGATTGAAACTCAGTCACTGATAAAACATAGCTAGACCATTGGATCATCCAATTATAATACCTTATCTATTTCTGGATTTTCTAGTTACTAATAAATGAGCCAATAAATTTCCTTATTGTCAGTTTGTGCTGAATTTTTCTTTATAGATCACTGAAAGCATTGTAAGAGGTAAAGCATTTTTTCTCTATTGGTAAACTAAATGTTGTTATAAAAAAAAAGTCTTGGAATAGATTCTTCCTTTAATTCTCTGTACTCATTTTTTCTTCCTTGACTAAACTACTCAGGGCAATTGCACAAGGCCTTAAAATTGAGCCTTATTTGTTCATTGCTTATATATGGGGAATGTATCTGTTACCATTCTCACAGACCTACTTACAAATGAGCTCATTTTCTCAAGGAAGTTATGATGCTGAGATGTGTCCTGTGATTTCCAAACCTTGGTGTTGTTTCTCAAATGAAAATGATGTTGTTGAGTCTGCTAAGATCCCATCACCTTGAATATAGTTTAAAAGTTCCCATTTCTTAATTCATTGACTATTGTATTTTTAAAAATATTAAAATTCTTCCAAGGGTACATTTAAAAAGAAATAAGCAAAGAATAAAGACAATAAAATGTGTTCCATATTGTTGATTCCTTGAAATACAGATGCCAAAATAATCCTCTATCATTACTGTCTAGTAGAAATTTCTTCTAAGATGAGAGTTTTTAATATTGGTGCTATGCAAAATTGTAGTCACTTGCCACATAAAACTTTTGAACTTGTGAAATGTGATTAGTGTAACTGAAGAATGAAAAATTTAATATTATTTAATATAGTAATAAATTAATATATTTTTTAAAGATTTATTTTTATTGTTTTTGACAGAGAGAGAGAGAGAGAGAGAGAGAGAGAGAAGGGTGAGGGCCCAGAGTAGTCTCCATAGTTGCACATCATTAGTTTTCTACATAGTTTCATTCCACAGGTGGGTGTGGGGCTACACAGGGCAGTAACCAGCTAGGGGCCTTCCACATGGGAAGCTAGCCCCGATGAGAACTGAACTGGGGGCACACCCCAGCTCAGCATATGGGTCTGCATGGGCTGGGATTCCAACCTCGGACTCTGGGGCTGCAAGATGAGCTCTCAACCTGCTGAGCCATCCCAGCATTGCCTATAAATTTAAATGTAAATAGCCATATGTGGCTAGTGTGGCTATGGCTAGTGACTACTGTATTGGACAACACAACTGTAAATCAACTTTAAACTATTATAGGGTCAAATAGAACAATGACAAAAGATTGCTGTATCCAGACAAATGTATATCTTCTTTGTACTCCCACAGAATTTTTAAGATGCTTCTTATAGCATATACCACAATCAGTTATAAGAATTTTTGTGTCTCTCATACTATAACGAACCTTTTGAGGTAGATGCTATTTCTTATACAGTTCTGTTATTCTCAATAGTTCCCATTACATGCTTGCTGTTTGAATGATAAATTTCAGAAGTATTAGATAATGGTAGTATTTTATAGAGTCATTACATTTTAAAGGTAAAATCTTACTGATCACTGTGTAGAGGGTTTTTATTTTATAAGAGGAAACTGAAGCCTCCAAAGTTGAATGACTTCCAAAATTATTGGCCTGGTAACATTTTCTCTGTATATGTTGGGCACCCCACAAAATATCCAGCCAATGAACATGACGAACATATTTTTCTCTCTCCGATATTTGAATGAACTAAATTTCCTTCAATTAAGTAAGGTAAATACTCTAATAAACTTGGATTATCCTTGATCTCTTTTGCTAATCTTTTCTTCATCTTTCCCTTGTGGGAAATTACAGGACTCTTTTCTATCTCCCTTTCAGTTTAGTCTTATATGACACTAATCAGAAAGATAGTGAAGTAATTAGGGATGCAGTACCATCACTACACAGCTGATAGTAAGCTTTGTATCTACCTTCATCAGATCTAGGATGTGGTTTCTTGAATTTCACTGTGTCTGGCAGGATAAAGAACACAGACGAAAGCAATTGGATCAGGCACCATCTAGATAAGACTAAAGCGATCCTTGTAGGCAGAGGGAGACTGTTGAAATATACAGCATCCAGTTCACATTTCGGAAGATAAAACCACTCTTTGTCTCTGAAAGCCACAATTTTGTGGGAAATCTTGGATTGCAGGCTACTCCTAAGTGATCAGACTTTTGGCCGAGAAGTCTATGATCACTTACTACATGCTTTCAAATAAACAATATTATCTTTTATTTCATTTGGGAAGCTTGCTATGACTTTATATTCAGCCTGTGTAAATAAATTCTATATTAGCTATTATGCTTGTCTTACAAATTATAGGCAGTTTGATCCATTTTTGCCACAAGTCTTCACTGGAAAAGAAGATGGGCTCAATATTCCTGGTAGTCCTATCAGTTACTTCTGGATTCCAGGTAGATCAAAATCTTGTCCTAGGGGAGAGAATATAAGCTAATTAAGTAATTTAGTCTCTTCTAATAGAAATTCATTAATTCTGTTTCAACCAAATTTATTAAATGTCTAGCATGTAGTATAGTAATTACAAGATGGTTATAACATGAACCTTTAATCTAGGAACATATTGTTTAAATTTTAGATATTCTATACCCATTACATATTGTGTATCTGAACCTAATTTATATTACACTAAATATAGCATGACCATAAAATTTGAGGTGTAAACTGGGATGCTTTTGAGAGTGAAAGAAGTTGCAACAAATAGTTACATCTGATCAACAGATTAAATGACTGTCCTGGGCAAACTGGGATAGTGTCAAGCAAATGAATATAACTGAACATTAGTTTCTATTACAATTGTTTTTCAAATTTTAACTATGATGGTTATTAGGGAACAAGTTGGGTTAAATATAACTATTTTATGGTGGCTATTGTATGCAGATACTGCAGTAATTGTGTATTCAGATTTAGTCAGGGAAACAGAATACATACATATAACCATTTAAAGTAATTGTATGTAGTGGCATAAACACTGGACAGGGAGCCAGGAGACCTAGATCTGAAAATTTGAAATTCATTTCCTTCTTTGGTCAAAATACCTCTCAGGTTGTTTTCTTGCCTGTAAATACCAATTCTTCACAGGATGGTGTGAGGTGGCAAAAAATGTGCAAGCTGCTAATATATTTATCAAATAATGAATGCTTGATAAAGAGTTATCTGAATTTGTTGATTTCCTAGTTTAGTAAAAGGCAGCCAGAGTGAAAGTTAGAGACTTTTATTCTCTTTCTAAAAACTTCTATTATGAAGAATTTTTTACTATTTTCCATGGCCAATTTTGCCCCATTCACACCCCCATTATTTTAAGCAAATCTCAGATAGCACATTATTTTAACATCATCACAATATCATTATTAACCTAAGAAAACAATAGTCTCTTATTATCATCAAATATCTACTGTCCGAATTTTCAGTTCTCTTAAAAATGTTTTGTTTTTTCCCCCTAGTCTTTTTTTCAAATGAGGTCCATGAATCCTTGTACTTGGTTGAGGTATTAAAAGATTCATTTAAAGCAGAGGTCTACAGCTCCCAGTCTATTAGGAACTGGGTGGCACAGCAGGAGGTGAGAAGTGGGCAAACTGTTCATCTGTATTTGCAGCTGCTCCCCATTGCTCACATCACCGCATGAGCTCTGCCTCCTGTCAGATCAGGGGTGACATTAGATTCTTATAGGAGCATGAACCCTACTATGAACTGTGCCTATGAGGGATCTAGATTGCGTGCTCCTTATGAGAATCTAATGCCTGATGATCTGAGGTGGAGCTGAGGCGGTGATGCTAATGCTGGGAAGTGGCTGCAAATATAGACTCACGTTAGCAGAGAGGTTGGACTGCAACTAGATGAAAAACAAGTTCAGAGCTCCCACTGATTCTGCATATGGTGAGCTGTATAATTACTTCATTAATTACAATGTAATAAAAATAGAAATAAAGTGCACAATAAATGTAATGTGCTTGAATCATCTTAAAACCATCCTGCCTCTTCCATCCCCCCCAGGTTAGTGGAAAAAATGTATTCCATAAAACCAATCTCTGGTGCCAAAAAGGTTGGGGCGGCTGATTTAAAGTATAGATTTCCCTTTCCATTTCATTTTTCCTTGCAATATATTTGTTGAAAAAACTGGTATTTGTCTCACAGAATGTTCTGTAGTGTTCCACAGACTGCAACCCCCTAGTGCAATTTAATCTGTTCCTTTGTCCTCGGTGTTTCCTGTAAATTGGTAGATGAACCTAGAAGATGTTCTAAAGTTTTTATTTATTTATTTATTTTGGCAAGACAGTTTCACAGGTTGTGTGGTGTTCTTCCATTAGGAAACCTTGTTGATATCTTTTATGATATTAGCAGCTTTGCTATTTAATTGATTTTTAAGGCCTAGAACCACTTATTCATTAGGGGTTTCTTACTTCTAATCTCATAAAATTCATGTTATTTTATTTTTCTACTTTTGTAGTGGTCAGAGTTGTAATGAAGATGAAGAACTTCTAATATTGTCCTATTTCACCTTAAAGATATGCTCCTTGATTGCTAGGAACAAAAATAGAAATAACTTTATAATGCTATAAATGAAAGATGATTAGAATATGATTTCCCCAGATCTTTTAATATAAATGGTTGTATGGGTTTTATGATGCAAATGATTAAGAAATAATCTCTTATATTGCTAAATACACAAAAAGTAATTAATAAAGCTTAAATACACTAACATCCACTAAATTTTTCATTACTTCTTGGCTTTAAGTAACAATGATTAAACCTACTAATCTCTAGCTTCTTTTCTAGGAACAAACAATGTAGTCTTTCTCTGATGCTGTCTGAACTCTTTTGTTGTTACTAACAGAATACTGTTATTTTAATTTAAAATGATAGTATGCTCCTATAACCATAGCTAAGCACTTTGAGTTACTTTTCCAATAATGCTGACTAACTTTTGATGAATCAGTCATATTCTTCCACCTGGTTCCTGGTCAAGAAATAACATGTCATCTGACAACTGGCAAAGATTAACAGTCAGCTGTGGCCACTGCACTGGCTGACTCACCCAGGGATTTAAACCATGACCTTGGCCTCATTATCATGCTGTCATAATCTACTAAGCAAAATAGCCAGGAAAATTAAGTCTGAAGATAGTAAGTGAAAAAATTATGCTATTTGTGTCTCCAAGCCTAAACCATGCACATCTGTGATTTTTCAGTAATTCTATAAGCAGGTGTTTTGGCTATGAATGAGGAACTGAAGGCAGGATATTCTCCCCAAAAATCAAAGCTGATTGTGTCTGTTCTCTGGCTAAAAAAGAAACTCCACTGCTTGACTACTGACTATAGGACAAATTCAAATTCCTTAGCATAGCATATAAGGTTGTAGAATAATATATATTTTTTTAAAGATTTATTTTATTGTTTTTGTCAGAAAGAGACAGAGAAACAGAGAGAATGGGGAGGGCCCAGAGCAGTCTCCATAGTTCATCAGTTTTAGACATAGTTTCATTCCACAGAGGTGGGCAGGGGGCCACCAGTCCAAACCTGGGGCCTCCTGCATGGAAAGCTCACCCTGGCAAGAACCAAACTGGGGGCCACACCCCAGTTCAGTATATGGGTTTGCATGGGCCGGGGTTGAGATTCAATCCTTGGAACCCACAGCTGCAAAGCGAGTGCTTACCCTGCTAAGCCATCCTGGCATCCCCGTTATTGCCATGCAATATTGCCACAAACAAGAAGTATTTACAAAATATTTCTTCAGCTTTATCTCTTGCTACAACTAACTCCCCACCTCCTTCTCTTCACACTTAAATAAGAGTGATTTTTCTCATTATTTTGTGACTTCTCATGTAATTACACAGCATACAGTAATTGAGTCCCTATAATACATAAGACAGTTTGACAGGTCCAAGGGAAACTGGAGTAAAAGGCATATTCCTTGCCCTTTAAGAATTTATGGTTTGGTTGAGGAGACAGACAAGGAAATAAATGACTACCACAGTGTGTGAAAAGTGCTAATAATATAGTTGAGCAAGGTCTGTACAGTGCTAAGAGAGCCTGGGGCAAACACATACAAGGAGGAGAAAGGGAGGGATGGGCATATGGTGAAGACAAAGAAGTTAACTGAATGAAAGAAAGGTTATGAAATAGGAAGTAGAAAAGGTAATTCAAGCTGAGGGAATAAAAACCCAGAGATGAGAAACTACACATTCGATAAATACAAATAGGTTATCAAGGCTGAAGAGGATAAGTTGGTCAGCTGTGTTAGAGATAAGGCAGGAACTGAATCCTAAATGAACCTATGAGTTTATACCTTGGCAAAAAGTTTAGGTCTTACATCTCTGTACCTGTTTCCCTCTTTTGAGAATGCTTTTTCCATTTCTCTCACCTAACTCAGACCAGTAATGATGACAAATCCTTTCCCCCAGAAATTCATGCAACAAGTATTTGTTGGAACACCTATAATGTGCTATGTACTATTTTAGATACTTGGGATCCATTAGTAAAAATCCTGCTCTGTCCATCTGCTAATGTTCTATTCGGGGAAAGTTGATGATCAGTGATAAACATAGTAAGTGGCAAGTGCTATGGAAAAAAGAAAATATCATCAGGTAAGGTAAAGGAGATTGGAGTGATCAGGGAGTGGGTAGGGCAGGCTGAAGTATTAAATAGGATGGATAACTGAGCAAAAATTTCAAGAAGAGGGAGTGAGCTAAGTGATTATCTTTTAGTGAAAAGTGTTCCAGGCAAAGGGAACAGCTACAGGAAAGTCTGAAAGAAAGTAGTAGATAAAGTCAGAGAGATCCTGTGGGACTTATAGGGCCATTTAGGGAGTTTAGCTCTGAGTAAAATGGAGAGCCACCACAGGATTTTGATGATTGGAGTGGTATGTGCTGAATGCTTTGGGAGGGTTGCTCTTTATGCTGTGTTGAAAAAGGATCGCAGAGCCACAAGAAAAGTAGAGAAATCTTTTAGAAGACATTGTAGAAATGCTAACCATCTATGTATATTGTGTACAGAAGGGCTGTGAGGCAGCCAGATACCTTAGTACTGAATTCACAGTAAATTTTAGTGATGTGACTAGGTCAGTTTATGATTTTAGTTTAGATATGCCTCCTATAACTTATTTAGTAGATTACAAGTAAGTAGCCTTTACTCACATGTAAAAAATGGAAGTCCACAGATTCATAGGCTTCAGTTCCTATAGGAACTAAAGTACATTCAGTTTTAAATTAGTTTGGGCTCATCAAGACTTTGAGAATTCAGTGATAAAAATGGTCAGTTACTTATTAAGTAAGAGCAATGCAGTTTTAACTCAACTTCTAATGTGTTCATATATTTGAGAGACATGCTCAATTAAAACATAATGCCATACAAGACACAGTGAGATGTGATAAACATTTTAGGTAAAATAGTAAACCAGAACAAACAAAACACCTCTAAGATCTGTACTATAGTAAGACAGATATTTTAGATTTACTTTATTGTTTTTGACTGAGACAGAGAGAGACAGAGACAGACAGAAAGAAGGGGGAGGGCCCAGAGCAGTTTCCATAGTTGTAGGTCACTAGTTTTCCACATGGTTTTGTTCCACAAAGGTGGGTGGGGGCAGTACAGGGCAGGAACTGGGCTTGGGGCCTCCTGCATGGGAAGCACACTCTAGTTCAGCATGTGGGTCTGCATGGGCTGGGGCTGGTATTTGATCGTCAGTCCCTGGGGCTGCAAAGCGAGCGCTTAACCCGCTGAGCCATCCTGGACTCCCACAGATAGATATTTTAAAGGTATTTTACTTTCTTTAGCTATGAGCATAGCAACTGTATATTAACTTGGGCCCACTACTTTGAAAAGTAGCCCATTTAAAATTCTATGTTATATATAGTCTACCTATGTATATATGTGAATTTTTATTTTGAAAGGGTTTATAAATCAGGGTAAAAGATAATTTTAATATATTTTTACTCCTAAGGAATTCATTTAATATGAAAAACAAATGTAATTGTAGTAAAGAAATATAAAAAGGAAACAGTAGTAGTAAGCTCACTCACTTCTGCTTCAATCCTATTAGAAGTCAGGTGTCCCTGTGACACTGGCTCATGAACATTGTATTTCACATGCTGACACCAAATCCATGTAGGTGGAAGCCAGTGGGCATGCAGGGAGACACACAGTAGCAAGCATCCAGCATGCTGTGACTGATAGAAAACAGTGCAGGGGCCAGGATGTGACTCTCTATTCTAAAGGCAACAAAAATTGTTAGATTTGGACAACCACTTTTAAGTTCATATTTTATGTACTCAAAATAACTATGCTATTTTAATGTCATAGTTTCATCCTCAGAATAGTGTATGTACTCTGGCTTCTGTTTCTGCTTGGGTTGATAGTTGGCTGGGTGGTAGAAGTGGTATTACTTCTTTAAATCTGGCTCAGAAGTAGTTGAATAAGGTAGAATGTTCTACTCATCCTTTTTGATGATTTTTAGTTCTGTTCTTCTCCCTTTTAAAGGTGTTTTTAGTGCATTTTAAAGGCACTTAGGGTTTCCTAGGCTAAAGTCATAGGTACATGTATTTACTGGTACTTACTGCATGAATGGAAAGAGTGAATATTATGAGGAAACTCAACATTTCAATTTTAGGTTAAAAAAAAATCAGTCTCTCTAGAAGTGCTCTTTTTTGCCTGTTTTCCAATTCCAAATTTCTTCTCCATTATCTATTTTGCAATGCATGTAGTATTAGTTTTTAATCTTTGGAATACATTAATCACTTGGAAAATTAAAAAAATATACCCATGACAAGGGTTCTAACCCCAGAAATTTGATCTAGGGTTGGTCCTAGTTGGTATTTTAAAAAAGTGACCCAGGTAATTTTAATGTGCAGCTAGGGTTGAAAACAGGCATGGTTTTATCTGCAGTAAAAAAAATCTAAGTTCTAGTTGCTGTGCTGTCATTTACTAGTTGGAGGAACTTAGTCCTCAATTTCATAAAGGATGATGAGATTGGTTTAGAGATTTGTAAAAATTCTCTAACTAAAACAAAATTAAACACATTGGAATTTGTATGATCTTCTCTACCTTGCTCAGCTCCAAAGAGATGAAAATTGAATTATTTAAAGTATGAGAGTTTGATTTGAAGCAGGTAAGTAATCAAATAAAATAAGCACCTAAAGTTTCCTCTCTTCCCAATTACAAGGCATTGGAGAAAAGAAACAGAAATTTAAGCTTACAAATCACAAGAGACTCCTAGGGCTGCTTGGTCTGTCCCCAGCTCTTTTAAATTGGGAGCTAGTCAGAGGGTACCTGGGGAATAGAGGGAAGAGGGAGAGAGCTTACTACACGACCAAGAAGGTAAATATAATACAAACCCCAAAGGCCTTCCACTAGTCATCAGCTGATAATCTAGCATGGTACTAAACAGGCACTTGTAGAAGGCGGAGCAGGGATGTGTACATATACATACACACATACACCATGATCCACCGCGCTTGCCTAGAGCACTCAGAAGAGGGGGTAATTCCTGGCGACCCACCCCAGTCGTGTGCACTGCAGCCTCACCTCTACTCCCCCACCCCCAGCTCTCTCCCTGTACCGCCTCCATCTGGACAGTAGTCTGGGCGGTGCTCAGCCCCACTAAGAAACAGTGGCAGTAGCCACTGCCATTCTCCAGGAGCTGGTTTCCCGCTACACTCGACCTTTTTCACCCAACTCATTGTGCTTCAAAAATCAGACTCCGACTAACTCAACCCCCCAGCTTCTTTACTTCTCTCTAGACTAGGCCGGCCAGAAAAGGCTAACTAGACGGAAGCCCTTGGCCCAAGCGCCTGCTGAGCCTCCCTCTCCGGATGATCCCCAGTCCTTGCACCCTCATTCACTGCCTCTCGTCTCCTGATGAGGAGGTATGATCATCCTGGTGAGGATGATCCCCAGTCCTCACACCTCTCCTGCACAAACCCTAACTCCACACTCTCGCCTCCCGCACTCCGATGTCCTCCCCTCAGTACCTCTCCTCGAATATATATATATATATATGTATCTGGCCACCCTCCCTGTTTTCCAGAACTTCTAATCACCCCTTTCTGTCCCGTCCCAGACATCACCTGAGCTTCCCACTCACTCATACCTCCCCCTTCCTTCCCTCAAGTAACCCCTTGCACCCGCAACCCTGACATTCCAGGACCCCACCCACGACACCTCGGGAGCCGCTCCCTGAGCTCATTCTTTCCCCCCAGGGCCGGATACCAACTCACACCCCTGCCTCACTGTGTCTTGCTTTCCAAACCGTGAGTGCCCCCACTCCCCGGTCACACCCCCTCATCCCCAGGCCTCCCAGCCCCTTCCCCACGGTACCTCCAGACCCACAGGGTGCCCGCTCCACAATGTGCACCCCCCCCCCCCCCCCCCCCCCCCCCCCCCCCCCCCCCCCCCCCCCCCCCCCCCCCCCCCCCCCCCCCCCCCCCCCCCCCCCCCCCCCCCCCCCCCCCCCCCCCCCCCCCCCCCCCCCCCCCCCCC
>PVKE010025667.1:0-22870 GCA_004027555.1 Craseonycteris thonglongyai | reverse complement strand
AGAAAAACCCATTTACTTACTAGTTTACTGATTTATTACAGAAGATATTAAAGGATATGATCAATAGCCAGATGAAGAGGTAACAGGGTGAGGTCTGGAACAAATTAGCTTCTGTCCTCATGGAACTTGGGGCCCAGTGTGATGGCACATAGAAGCCTTCTGGTTCCTCAACTTGGAAGCTCTCCAATAAAGATGGCAATTAGCTGTCCCTTTGAGTTTTCCTAGAGGTTTCATTACGTAGTCATGATTGACTAAATCATTGGTCATTGGCAACTGATTCAACGTCAAGCCCTTCTCTCCCCAGAAATCAGGGTGGGACTGAAAATTCTAATCCTCTGATTGCCTAGTTGGCTCTACTGGAAAACAACCCATCTCCCTTCAAGTGGGGTTCAAAAGTCACCCCTTTAATGTAATGAGAGACATTGTTGCTCTCATCACTTAGGAAATTCCAAGGGGGTTGAGAGCTGAGCCAGGAACTATATATGAAGACCAAATATATCTTAAGAAATATATTTTGGTCATCTGAATGACCAAATAGATATATTTCTTATAAATCACAATATAACACTTTCTCTGTATTTTTAAATGACCAACAGCAAAAACTATGACAACCTCTTGAGTTTTTCAGCACCAATAGACCTGCTTATTTATAACTTCTTTCTCTGACAATGAGAAACCTGGCTCTCATTAACTATAATATATTTACCATAAATATTGTTATACTCTCTCACTTTTTAATACAGTTTTTATTTGATTTAGCAAAATTTTAAGTCATTACATATTTTATTATATAAAATTGTTCTTAAATATTCATGAGTAACAGATCAACTATATTTGTTAAAATATATATAGAATTCTGTGTACTGTAAAGGCACCTTTAAGAAATGGATTTTATAAAAGATTTGAAAGTCTAAGTGTGGTATTATTTCTAACTTGATTTTTTGCCTAATTATGGATTTATTGTTTTATAGTTTTGATTATATAACAACAAAGTTATATTCTTAAACAAGGTTAGTGTTTGGTGAATTTGGTTTCAAATCTTTTTTTTTTTTTAATAGGTCTTAACTTGCAGAGTCAGTTTAATCTGGAAAATGTCACTGTTTTCAATACCAATGAGCAGGAAAGCACCTTGGGTCAGAAGGTGAGGCTGATATGAAATCTAACAGAACATGTTCATAAGTTTGTTATTGAGGTAATTCATATGAATAGGTCTTGTAAGTCATCAAAAAATTTTAAATTTTTATTTCCAATTTATAGAAATAATATGTATTTTGTGTTAAAAATGCAAAGAAAATAAAAATATTTAAAATAGAAAGTACAGCTACCTTATAATCCAAGGCCCCAAAAATAACCACTTTTAATAGTCTCTGTCTGTCCTTACTTTTTGTGTATGTGTAATTTTATTCCAAAAGTGCGGTCATATAATACATACTGTTCTACAACTCACTTTCTTCTTTTAGCAGTATAAAATGGATGCATTTTTTGCATCAGTATGTTTCGCTCTGTCTCAGGTTCATGGTTCGTCATAGGTCTTTGGACATATCCCAGTCTACTGACTGTGGGTATTTAGATAATCTCTAATAGTGAAAAATTGTTAGCAGCATTACAGTGAATAGTATTGTGTATATCATTGCTATATTATGCCGATGTCTTCTTAAGATATATTTTGATAAGTGAAATTGCTTTTTCAAAATATATGCATATATCAGAATTTGATAGTTGTTGCCCAATTACTAATCAAAAAGGTTATACTCATTTAAACTACCACCAGTGGTACATAGAGATTGCTTGCCCATTTTCCCACAGCCTCACACCAAGCCTGGGAATTACCAACTTTTAAAAAATCTTTGCTTAATATGTACTTGAAAAGTAAGTCATCTTTGCTGTAACTTACTTTCCTTGGTTATTAATGAAGTCAAGGAACTTACTGTATTTTTATTGGGATTTATTTTTCTTCTGTGATGATTTGAAGGAAGAGAATTGCCTATTTATGACATTTGCCCAATTTACTGTTGAAATGTCTTTTTCTTACTGATGCGTAGAAACTCATATAGAATGTTACTAATTTACTGCCTACCATATATGACACATTTTCTTCTCAGTTTATACTTTTTTCTTTTTACATATCTTTTTTTAAAAGATTTATTTTATTGTTTTTGACAGAGACAGAGACAGAGAGAGAAAGGGGAGAGCACGCAGTCTCTGTAGTTATATGTCATCAGTTTTCTACATGGTTTTGTTCCACACAGGTTGGGCGGGGGCCACACAGGGCAAGAACCAAACTGGGGGCCTACTGCATGGGAAGCACACCCCAGTTCAGCATATAGGTTGGCACAGGCCAGGGCCGGAATTCAATCCTGGGTCTCCAGGGCTTCAAAGCAAGTGCTTAACCTGCTGAGCCATCCCGGCTTCTCCTATACTTTTTCTTATAACTTTATTTATGGTGCCTTTGCTGTGTAGTATTTTTTAATTTAGATGTAATATTAACATTTGTTGGGTTTTTGTTTTGTTGTTTCTGGCCCTGTATCATGCATAAGGCTTCCACTTCACAAGATTATTCAGTGCCTTTGTTTTCTTCTGGTGTGTTCATGATTTTATTTTTTTCTTTTGAATGTTTAACCTGGCAGATAAACTGGAGTTTGGAATAAAATTAGTTATAATTTCATTTTTTTTCCAAATTGTTATCCCAGAACCATTTTTTAAATCATCCATTATTTGCCCACTGATTTTTAAAAGGACATAAGCTATAATCACCTTTACTTTCAAAGATTATTTATAATATATATCCAGAAGTCAGTCCAGAGTAGGCAAATTTATGGACCTCCAACACCTACTCTTCAATTAGGAACAAGTTTAAGGATAAAGTTTTAAAAATTAATAAGAATGCCAGGATAGCTCAGTGATTGAGTGCTTGCCTCAAAATTGTGAGGCCCAGGGTTCAATTCCTGGCCTCAGCCCATGCAAACAAATGCTAAACTGTGGCACAATTAGTAACCACTGGGATGGCACAGTGGCAAAGGTTCTTGCCTCCCATGCAGAAGGCCCCCAATTTGGTTCCCTCCCCATGTGGCCCCACATCCACCTGTGTGGAATGAAGCCATGTCACAACTAATGATGTACAACTAGGGAGACTGCTCTGGGCCCTCCCTCCTCTCTCTCTCTCTCTCTCACCTTCTTTCAATAAAATAAATCTTTTAAAAATTAATTAGATATGACTAATAATTCTCACTGTATCTTAATCAGACTACCTTATGTAATTTATTGCTTCAAGTGTAACCATTATCAAATTAACTTTGCTTAAGAATTATCAGAATCTTATCTTTCACTTTTATATACCTTTTAGGTACTTCTTAGACTATTCCATGCAAACTTATTTTGAATTTTTCAGTATAGAGCTGGACACCCAGCATATTCTAAGGTGTTCCCAGATAATAAGTGTTCTGTGTGGGTTGGGAAGGAGGGTGTGGATTTCCATGTTAAATTAAAGTTGGGGATAAAAACTACTTAAATTCACTTAAAAAGTTATTGAATTCAGTTATTAGAGTCCTTCAGATCCTAATAATTTTCTCATTTCTCTAAAAGGTCATGGTATGTATTTCCAAAATGTATTTTGCCAGAGACCCTTTATTCCCAGAGAAATTTCTACTATGTTTGGAGAAATACTGATTTAAAACTTTTCACTTTGTCTCCATGACTGTCTTATATCACTGTCACATTGCTCTTGAATTTTCAGATTCCTGTCATGTAGAATTCCCATTGTCCTAAACTCTAGGTCTAGATACCGTAGTTACTGTGACTAGACTTCTTTACTAATGGTTGTCTAGCAGCGTCTGAGTAACATTATTTTAATATTTACCTTCTGTCTGACAACTTCACAGCATATTGTACTTTTTTTTTTTTAATTTAGCACACTGAAGATAAAGAAGAAGGAATGGATGTAGAAGAAGGTGAAATGGGAGATGATGAAGCTCCAACAACTTGGTAAGTTTTTAGAAGTTCAGATTTCTTGATATACGAAAATAATACCTAATGACTTACTGAGTTCTAGAGTGAGAATGTAGACAAAGAGAAGGAAATCATGCTTATGTATTTCTTTTATTTGTAACTTTAATATATATTACTTAAAATTATAAATCCTGGGAAAGCTGGGATGGCTCAGCGGGTAAAGCGCTCACTTTGAAGCCCCGAGGACCGAGGATTGAATCCCAGCCCCGGCCCATGCGGACCCACATGCTAAACTGGGGTGTGCCCCCAGTTCAGTGCTTGCCAGGACCTATGTGGGAGGCTCCCGGCCCAGTTCCTGCCTTGCTCAGCCCTGTGCCCGTCTGTGGAGTAAAACTATATGGAAAACTAATGTCAACTATGGAGACTGCTTTGGGCCCTCCTCCTTCTCTCTTTCTCTCTCTGTCTCTGTTTCTCTCTGTCAAAAATCAATAAAATAAAATCTTAAAAAAAAAAATTATAAATCCTAAATCACTAATGGGCTATATCAGTTGGTTTCTAAATTGTGTGTGAACAGCTTGTTTATACAACCTACTTTATATATACAAGCAACCTAAGCACTCCTCCCCTCCCCCTCAATTTAGCTTTGTGGATTCAGTTCCAATGGGTATTGAGCTGACTTAAATGAGGAATGGGAAACTTACTCTCTCTCTTTTCTCCTATCCCCTCCTATCATTATTTCCTATCTCATCCTCAATAATCCTGTGCGTTCTTTCCTAATAATTTCTTCCTAATGCTGGTTAAAAGCAATAAGGAAGAGAAAGTGAAGGTACGAAGAAACACTTTCACTAGCATTCTTCCAGGTATCTGAGGTGACAAAAGTTATCATCAGTTGTAATTGGAAGAATTTCCAAGAGATCTAGAAGAGGTTTTTATATTTGTACAGGAAGATAGATGTATTCCTGACATCCCAAATTTCAAATTCAAACACATCCCCAAAGAAAATTTGAAAATAATGTGGCTCCGGGCTTAATTCTAGTATTTCCTAGTCGTATAATCTTGAGCAAACTACTTAACCTCTGTAAAACTGTTTCAGTCTTTAAAAATGTAATTATACCCACCTGCTTCAGTTATTGAGGGGATTAAATGAGATGCTAATCAGAAGTGGTCTATTAAGGCATTTGGTTGTTATCCTTATTATGATCGTAGTTGTTAATGTTACATAAAGTGATATATGTAAAGCACTTAGAACAGTGCCTATTAAGTGTCTAGTCACTATCACCTATGATTTTTTGTTTTATTGTTTTTTAGAGACCTATTTGTTCATGTGCATTATGGATATAATAGGCTTTTAGGATCTGGCCTGCAAAAGGGCATTGACAAGTTATTGGATTTCCAAGACAACAGGTCACCTGAGATGTAAACAAAGCACTAAAGATAAACTGACCAATGCAGTTTTTTCTAGTTAGACTCTGCCTAAGCCTATGTAGACATTTCATCTCCATTGGTTATGTTCTTAAACTAGCTGCAGGAAAATCACTTGAACAGGACTCTCTCAGTTCATATTCAGCTGCCTCTCAGTCTACCACAATCGTATTTTAAATGGAAGAAGACATTGTATAAGGACTAACTCTGATCAACAATAGCACCAGACTTTCTTGGGCATTGCAATTTATAAAGAACACAATACTCATGTATCTACAATAAGAAGTCCATTTCACATTTGGCTGAAATATACCAAAATTTTTAATATGTAAAATCCTATAAAATCATCAGCTTAACATTTTAAAAATACAGTAATTTCCATCCCCCTTATCCATGGGTGATGCATTCTAAGACCCACCTTCCCCCTAGTGGATGCCTGAATCTGCAAATGGTACCAAACCATATATGTGCTCTTTTTTCCTATATATAGATACCTGTGATAAAATTTAATTTATAATTTAGGCACAGTAAGGGATTAACAACAGTAATTAATAAAAGAAAAATTACAACTGTGTTGTAATAAAAGTTATATAAATGTGATCTCTCTTTCTGAAAATGTCTTGTGATGTGAAATAATAAAGTGATGACATAAGCATTGTTACATAGCTAGGCTATTTTTTACCTTCTGATGATAAGTGTTACTTGAACACAAGCACTGCTATTTAGCAACAGTGAATCTAATAACCAAGATAGCTCCTAAGTGACTAATGGGTAGGTAGCATATACATTGTGGATGCACTAGACAAAAGGATGGTTGAGTTCCTAGGCAGGACAGAACACGATGGCACGAGATTTCATCAGACTACTCAGAACAACTCTCAATTTAAAACTTATGAAGTGTTTATTTCTGGAATTTTCCATTTAATATTTCTTCTGACCATGGTTGATTGCAGGTAACTGAAACCATGGAAAGCAAAATCACAAATAAGTACTTTTTTTTTTTTAATATGTTTTTATAGAGTATCTTGGTCAAAATCATTATGAAACAGTCTACTTTAAATAATAACTCTCTAATTTGTTATTGTTTGCATATATAGTAAGTAATTACATTTGCTTTCTGTGGATAAATATAAAATCCAAAGTATCTGTGGAATGGTAAAGGTGGAAGGCAAGTAGTGGGTTGAAACATGAAAGGAAGGTACGGTAAGAAAGTGGTGAACATTGAATGTAGACAACTCTTGCCAGAAGTTTAGCTATGAAGGAAAAGAGAGTGACAATGTCTGGTAGAAAGTAATAGAACCATCAAGGTTCTATTAGTCCTCAACTGTAAAACTTGCCTAGTAGTAATATATTTATTCCGTGAAGTACCTCAAAGACATACTAGGCCAACTAAAGATAAGAATGTTACCGAAGAATGGGATCCTCCTTGGCACAGTGTCTAGCTAGGTTCTTGTCATCTTTTTTTTTTTTAATTTATTTTTTTATTTTATTTTATTTTTGGCAGAGAGAGAGAGACAGACAGAGACAGAGACAGAGGGAGAACTGAACTGGGGGCACTCCCCAGCTCAGCACATGGGTCCACACAGGCCGGGGCCGGGATTCGATCCTCGTTCCCCGGCACTGCAAAGTGAGCGCCTAACCCACTGAGCCATCCCGGCTTCCCCGGTTTTTGTCATCTTGAATAAAGAATTGAGCAAGACACCCAAGTATAGAGGTGAAAGAAACATTTACTGAAAGAAAAGAGCAATAAAACTACATTCCCAAGAGGCGGAAGCAGGCCTGACCAAGACGTCGTGGTTGGGGCACTTTTTTTTTTTTTTTTTTTTCTTAGAAGGGGTTACACCTTTCCTGGTGTGGGACTTTTTGATTGACAGTCTTGATTGACAGAGAGCCATTAAATCACCTTTATTCACCTGTGTACATTCCTTCCCAGAGTTCTGTCTGATATAATGATACTAATGAACTTGTGGACATACATACGAAATTACAATGATGGTATAATGAGGCTTAGGTGGAAGGTAGGTCCTATGGAAAGGATCCCAAGATTCCGCTACTCTATCTGCCTTCCTGCTTTTCTCATGAGAGACATGTTACCCCCAAGTCTCAATGGGAAGCTGAGGAGCTGAAGGTCTCTTCTGTATTCCTGCTGAGTTTGGTGGTCATTCCTACCTGTTGAGAGGAGGGAGAATCACGGAACTCTCCCCCTTACGAGGCTAAAAAGTGGGGAAGGGGTCTCAAGATCCACCTCAAAAACAATGTTGACTTCTTTGATTGGGATGGTCTAGAAGCCTTGCTGGGGTACAATTCGTATGCTGATGTCCCTTATGAGGAATGACAGATTCAGTTAATGAATTTGAAAGCATTAGCCCTAAAGCAGACTTCAAAGCCATCAAAAGCTTTATTTGATCTTATGGCCTGCTCCTCTAGATTCTTGGGGCATTATCTGCCCGGGAGCTGAGTCCAGAGGTGCAGAAAGAATACTTGGCCACAGTCAACAACTCAGATCACAGACTCCAGGATAATTAGGTTGGTGTCTGACAAATACAGATTTTAGGACGATTCACTGTGGCTGGAGATAGGATACATTTGGGGAATACATTTAGCATAAGAATGATTAACTTGGGGAAGCCGGGATGGCTCAGTGGGTTAAGCGCTCACTTTGCAGCCCCAGGGACTGAGGATCGAATCCCGGCCCCAGCCCGTGCGGACCCATATGCTGAGCTGGGGAGTTCCCCCAGTTCAGTTCTCTCTCTGTCTCTGTATCTCTCTCTCTCTTTCTCTCTGTCAAAAACAATAAAGAAAAAATTAAAATGGTTAAAATGGTGAATTTAAAAAAAAAAAAAAAGAATGATTAACTAAAGTTGGAGACTGAGGAGATTCTAGAAACAAACAAAAAATAGTAAAACTAGGGAACTAAAGAAAAGTAGACCAGCTATTTCTATAATGGGGGCTCCTTCATTTGGCCCACTTCAAGAGAAAAGAGATCAGAAGCTTTTACAGGTAGAAAGATAATAATTAGTAACTTAGAATAGATTGTTGTTTCTATCAAACATAAAATTAGATATGAGCTTCCTGGCAACTGAGTCAAAAAGTGATATATAATGGTTACATAACTCTCATTTTCTAATTAGAGGTAATTTTCCAGTTTTCTTAAGAGACAAACTTTCCTGGTATAAGTGTGTGTGTGTGTGTACTCTACAAAGTAATGTTTCAAAAACATTTTTTATTAAGTGTATGGAACTTATACAATTATTGGTTATTTTATTATTTCATGAGTAGAAATTTTTGTATATATGGCTGTTCTTTTTCCATTTACTTTCACATTTTGGGAAATGTATTTTCTGTGGTGTTTTTGTTTTTTTCTTATCCAGACCTGTAATTGTTGTAGATAACTGAAGTTGCTTTATTTGTAGAACAGTTAATGTTGATGTTCATATAATTGTTTTCCTGTTTTCAGGATTGTTACTAGGGAAGAGTTTAGAATGAGAGAAAGTTAACATGCCCTTTTAATATGTTTTTTATGGAGTATCTTGTTTAAAACCATTATGAAACATTCTTTTTTAAATAGTAACTCTAATTTATTGTTTGAGTATATAATAAGTAGCTACATTTATTAATAACATGCCCTTTAGAGTCTTTCGAATATTGTTGGTTCTTGATAAAACTTTTGGCAGGAGCTAAATTTTTGTCAATTAAAAGTTTTCAGTATTCTTCATTTGAAGCATAATCTGTATGACTGAGATACTAGCAGTTACTCTAACAAAGTTAACATTCTTTGATCAAAATTAATTAAGCTTGCTAAATAAATTTACCTAACTTTACACATACTTCAAAGTAATCTGGGTAAGTACATAATCTTAATTTCAAGCCTGTTTTGTAAAATAAAATGTATGAAATTTGTGACTGCTATTTCCTTGCAGACCAGGGGCTTTTTCAGTTACTTTCAAGTTCACAGTTGTTCAGGCAGTTAAAAGTTGTCAGAAGTGTAAATGTAAGATAAGTGATATGTAAGATAAGTGATATGTTACTGTGTGTATAGATGTGTGGATGTTTTTCTTGAATAGATATGCCAGTTGATAAAAATTTAAACTAATAAAGTTTTTCTTTAAATGGATGTTTCAGGATATTGACTTGTAGTTTGTCCTCTTAATCATATGAATTAAATTCCTGTGTTTAGATTCATTATCAGATGTGCCTCCCTCCATATGTTTAACTAAAATACTTTCCCTTTGTTCTTTCTTAGATCACTAATATACTTCCTCAGACTTGTAGAAAACTGAATTTCATACCAGAAAATTATTTTATGCTTTTTTACTTTTTTTTTTTTAAGATTTATTTTTATTGTTTTTGACAGACAGAGACAGAGAGAAGAGGGAGGGCCCAGAGCAGTCTCTATAGTTGCACTTCACTAGTTTTCTATATAGTTTCACTCCACAGGTGGGCACAGTGTCAACAGAAACTGGCCAGGGGTCTTCTACAGGGGAAGCACACCTGGGGCAGGAGCCAAACCAGGGGCCTACCTCATGGGAGGCTTGCCCCAGGGAGAACTGAACTGGGGGTACACCCTGGTTCAGCATACAGGTCCACATGGGCCAGGGCTGGGATATGATCCTGGGACCTGGGGGCTGTAAGATGAGTGTTGAACCTACTGAGCCATGGTGGCATCCCCTACTTTTTTACTCTTTAAATATTACTTCCCCCTCAAAAAAGAACTTTTTAAAAGTACACGGTAAAGATTATACTCACTTTATTTTATAGTAATCCTTTTAAAAGCATTATAGCATTGTCTCTGATGTTCCCTAGTCATCAGAAAATATACTTTTCAATATATCCATCTCAAAAGTGAAATGTGGGCAATTAATTCCTATTATTGGCCAAAATAGATGTGGCAAGACTCTTGATCATGGTACTGTGTTTATTTACTACTCCCTATTTCCCATATAAAAAGGAGTATTACTTGGAATATTTATATGGACATATAAAGCTTAGAAAAAGTACTAACTGTGTAATCCATAGGTTCAACTTATTAAGGTTTATTTAGAAATAATGGAGTAAAGTAGCACACAATTGTGTTTACAGACAAAATTAATTTTATAGCAATGATGTGGAAAGTTTTTATATATATTTAAGGATATGAACTATTCAGCAGTACCTCAAGCATTTTTGACATGTGAGTAAAATTAGAAGACTTAATTGTCTATTTTGAATGATGTAGAGGATTTTGTTAAAAACAACAATCTCATTGATTAAAAAAGTCTTGAAATATTTGTTTTAACATTAAAAATTAAAAATCTTATAATTGTTAATTAAAAAAATAAAGGAATGTGTATTAACACTAGATTTATAACATAGTCAGATCAGAAGTAGAATTAGTAATGCCAGATAGCTCAACAGGTTGAGGGATTGCCCCGCAACTGCAAGGTCCGGGGATCGAAGACCAGTCCCAGCCCATACAAACCCACCTGCTGAATTGTGGTGTGTAGCTGGTAACCACCTGGAGGCAAAGGTTCTCACCTCCCATGAGGGAGGCCCCCAGTTCGGTTCCACCCTGTGAGGCTACACATCCACTTTTATGGAATGAAACTGTCAAAAAAATAATTATGTACAACTATGGAGACTGCTCTGGGCCTTGCCCATTTTCTCTCTCGCGTTCTCTCAAAAGCAATAAAACAAATCTTAAAAAGAGAAAGGGAATATTTTTGTAATACTAACTTGATATGTACGTAATGTGTTTATCTCATATTGGGACTTCTTAGTGTGTTGGATAGGATATAATGGCTATGGCTTTTAACATAGATTCAAATTAACATTAGCTTTAACAACACAGAAGTGATTTCTTTCTCATGTAAAAGCCTGGAGACAATCAGTTCAGGACCAATACAGAAAGTACTCCTTAGGGAGATTGTCTGGTGATCCATGCTTCTATTAACTTTTTGTTCCACCATCCGTTGGTATTTACTCTTTTTCCTATAATACAAGATGGTTCATCATCACATCTGCATTCTAGCCAGCAGAAAGGGAAAAAGGAAAATGCTAACCGTAGCCCAAAATAGGTCACACGTGACTTCCCCTCTCAACTGACTGGCCAGAATTTAATCGCATGTCCACACCTTGCTGCAAGAGAAGCTGGGAAACAGTCTTTGATTCTGGATAATTGTGTATCCAGCCAAAATTCAAGGGTTCCATCACTATAAACATGGTCTATTTATTAATTTCCCCCCAAATTATTTGTTTTTTGAAAGATTTATTTTATTGTTTGAGAGAAGGTGAAAGTGAGAGAGAGAGAAAGAAAAGGGTGGAGGACCCAGAGCAGTCTCCAATAGTTGTACATCATTAGTTGTGACATGGTTTTATTCTACACAGGTGGAGGTGGGGCTTCATGGGTGGGAACTAAATGGGAGAGTGGAGGATCCTCCTGTATGGGAGGCAAGAACCTTTGCCACTTGAGCCATCCCAGCAGTCACCAGTTGTGCCACAGTTTATTATATGGGTTTGCAGGGCCAGAGCCAGGAAATGAACCCTGGACCTCACGATTGTGAGGCAAGTGCCCAAATGTTGAGCCATCCCTGCATCCCCTCTCCTGAAATTATGAAAGTTTAAGTATCTATGAATGTGCACTTTCCTGGGGAAAGACTATAGCTTTCATCAACTTTTTAAAAGGGTGTGTGACCCAAGAAAAGTTAAGAGCAGTTAGATATTTCTAAAAGAACTTAAATGATTTATTTAATATCTCATTTATTATTAGCTCCATTCCAATTGATTACAACCTGTATCGAAAATTCTGGTCGCTTCAGGATTACTTCAGGAACCCCGTGCAATGCTATGAGAAGATTTCATGGAAAACTTTTCTCAAAGTAAGTTGCCAATCCCACACTACGAGAATCCCAATATTTTATAGCTCATGACAGAGCCAAAACTTGAATTTTATCAAGCATACTTTTTACTAGACCAGGGCTGTCCAGAAAATATCCAGCCATGTACCCGTTCTAGTTATGTGACAATGACTGGATTTTTTCCTAACACCCTGGTATAATTCTACCTCTTAGGATTTGATACTTGTTTCATAATATACAGAAGTTATATTGTAAATTAATATTTAAACAGTTGATTTTGTGGGATAGTTTATAAATGACTTGAGGCTTTAAAAGTTAGTAATTACAGCCTTGGTTTTTGTTTTGTTTGTTTTTTTTACATAGTATTGTCAACATGAATTTATGAATTTTTACAAGATACATCATCCTGTCTACACAAAATTAGTTTCTATTAGGACAGGGGTCTGCAAACTATGGCTTTGGACCAAATCCACCAAACTGCCTGTTTTTATAAACAAAGTTACATTGGCACACAACTACACCTATTCATTTACATATTCTCTGTGGATGTTTTTGTGCTACATTAATGTCATGGGACTGAGACCATCTGAGCCATATACCCTAAAATACTTTCTCACCCTTTATAGAAAAAAATTGCTAAGCCCTTTCTTTTAAAAAATTCTCTGTATTTTTTTTTTTCCTTGGTTACTTAAAGGTCAGGTGTCCTTTTTTAATGTACTGTATTTTCCGGCGTATAAGACGACCCCCTAATTTTACAGTTAAAACATAGATTTAGGCCTATATTCGCTGTATAAGACTACCCCCCACTTCCGAGGCTGTAGTCTTATACAGCGAATATAGGCCTAAACCTATGTTTTAACTGTAAAATTAGGGGGTCGTCTTATATGCCCGGTCGTCTTATACGCTGGAAAATACGGTAATCAAAATCTAAGGTTAATACATAGCTCTTAAAGGTAAGATAGGGTATTTTTTGTGTTATATTGCTTTTTGGGGGCCACCATCCAAATCCAAATGAAGTTGTAAATGAAAAATCATCTGGAGTTGCCATTCAACTAGACAGGATTTGACATCATATTTTTATTTGGAGAGTTTCCACAGCTGGTTAAACAGCTAATTTCACTTGTAAATTTCTGTATACTCGAAAAGCATTCCTTTTTCTGTTTGCCCCTTACACAAAAAGAAATCACATTTCCTGGAGAGTAAAGTCTTACTTTTATAATATCATGAAATCTCATACAAAATAGTTTTACCCTCATTTTGCTATCATAATTTTCTTGTTTAATGTGCTTTAGAGTATGCATATATTAACTGAATAAATTCTAGGTATTTTGATATAGAAAAGCACTAAATAAATTATTAGGCAACAATACCAAAAAAACCTAATTGATACTTTTACTTTGCAGTATTCTGAGGAAGTTCTAGCTGTTTTTAAGAGTTATAAATTAGATGATACTCAGGCCTCAAGGAAAAAGATGGAAGAATTGAAAACAGGAGGGGAGCATGTATATTTTGCAAAATTCTTAACAAGTGAAAAGGTATGAATCTTTCTTTTTCATAAAGCATAATAAAAAGTGATCTTTTTTCCTATTTAATTGATACACTTTTTTAAGTTCAATAGAAATGTTTCTTACTTTACTTTCCATTAAAGCTGATAAATATTAGTTTGAGAGTCCTATTTATCTTCCTTGCACAAGTAAGACTAAATTGATTTCAAAAGTGAAAGAGATTTTCTGCATTAAGTTGTTCTATGGCCTTATTTTAGAATAAATAAAATTTAATTACTTTTAAATATATATATTTTGAACCTTAAATTAGGATATAATTTGCATTTATGAAAATATCTTGCAGTTAATTTGTCATTTAAGTACAAATAAGGGGTTTAAAAATCACATGTTAATTTTATATAGTTCAGTAAGCAAATTTTTAAATATAATGCTAAAGGGTTTTGTTAGTTTCTAGTCAACATGGCACATTGGGTTTATGTTTCGACTTACTCCTTTTGCTCCGAACACATAGTAATGACAGGTAAAATGTAAAAAGAGGAAACAGAAGACAAAGCTAGGCTTCCAGAAACAACATAAATATCTTCATGGACCAGAAATGTGAATAGCAAAACTGAAGCGTTGGTCCTACTGGATTCTGTATCTTAAGTAGGTAATGGCACCCAGGAATTTGACAAGTGACACTGACCAGATATGTTTCATGTGGGACCAGGGGCTAGAGGCAGATTCACAGAGGCTGGGGTAGAACTTTACTTACTTTTGAAAAGAAGCTAAGAAAAATATTACCAATCTTTTGCTAAAGTCTTTGGTTTCATAGGATGTTGTGGGTCTAGAAATAATAGAGACACAGCTTTGTGACTATCTGCTTGCTCTGTGACTGTATACATGATATCCCTAATAAACTCATGAAATAGATGCTTCAGAAAGTTATCACAAAACTTTTTCCAGACTTGACCAAGGTCCCTGATGGAAGCAAATACAAAACCATTACATAGGAAATAGTATACACAGAGAGAAAGAAGGGGAAATAAACAAACATCCCCCAACAAAAGCCTCTCATTCAAAACTAAGTTAAATTAAAATTTAAAAATCCCTAAAGATAACCCGTGCTAAGGAAGATCAACAAAATCAACTATTGTGATAGACATGTATTTATTCCAGACACACAGCCTGACCAAGACTTTAAAATATACATGTTTTGAATTGTCAGCAAGATCACTGATAATAGAACATCCATTGAGAAATATTTTTGTGAAACATTTTGGCAGAAATTAAAGAGTTGAATATGAAAACTAATTGGGAGTCCTGAAAGTTAAAAATACGGTCATTGAAACCAAAGCAAAGCACACAGAATTAAACTGTAAATTAGACATGATGTGAATAGAAATAGTGATATTTACCCAGAGCTTAGCACTGACGTATTTTTTTGGTTAATGTGAAAGAGCAGTTAAGAGCCATGAGGATAGATTGAGAAATTCCAGCGTATATCTAATAGGATTTCCAAAGAACAAAATGAAAGGAAGGGTGGAGAAACCATTTTGAAAAGGATTGACATCCCATCATGCTATAACTGCAAGGATAAAGAGAAAATCTTTAAAACTATGAAAGGGAAAACAGACAAATATACTGAAAAGGAGCACCTTTCTAACAGATATCAACAATAGGTACCAAAAGACAGTGGGGAAGTATTTCAGTGCTGAGGGAAAAAATATATAAATCTAGAATTTTATACCCACCCAAATGCACTAAAGATTGTAGATAAAATAAAGACATTTTCATTCAAAGACCAGGAAAATCTACCATTCTAAAACCCTCATTTAAAAAACTAAAGGTTGGTCTTCAGGAAAAGGAAATTGAACCCATAAGAATGGAATGGGAAACAAGTCAATGGTGAGCACAAAAATTGAAATATGTGACAGTAAATTTACTAGTCATTAAAAACAAGTCATAATAGCTGATTTTTGAAAATTATGGGAGGGGAAAACACATTTAATGAGTAATTTAAGCATAAAGTACAGTTCTTTTAATCTTCAGGAGAAGTAAAGGAATACTGAATATCTTTAAACTTCATTATATATGTTAAAAGGGAAGCCACCAAAAGAAAAACAACCTGTAGCTCTCAAGTGGCAAGAGTTAAAAGGGACAGGAAGGAATACAGACTATATTATAAATCCACCAGGTGGCAGAAGGAGAAAAAAGCAAAAAGGAGGGTAAAAATAAGGCCATATATATTAGAAATAACTATACAAACTGAGTAATTTACCTCATAACACGGGTTATCAGATTGGATTGTTTTAATCCATCTATATTTATTAACTTAAATGAAGCAAACAAAACTCTTTGGTTGAATAAACAATTCAAAGTTTTATCAGAGCATAACTGTTACAAACTACAGCAACTCATAATACTTGTGTAATTTTAGGAATTACAGGTTACATTTCCCAGGACATGACAGCTATTTTTAAAACTCTAGATGTCTTAAAATTCTGTTTTGTACAAATGACATTTCCAAGCACATTTTACTAACGGAAAGTAGCCGGAGTATACGTTTTCAGGAAATTTCCACATTAGCATGTAAGATCAATATTTGAGTTGTCAATCTTTATTCACCACTTTATCAGAACTGGCTTTCCGACTAGTGTCTCCTTTACTGGTTTTTTATGTGCTTTCTTTCTCCCTCAATACGGAGAGTATGAACTTTCAGGGTTAAGAACTGGAATCTGTTATTTTTTTTTAAAGATTTATTTTATTGTTTTTTTACAGAGACAGACAGAAGTGGGAGAGCCCAGAGCAGTCTCCATAGTTGTACATACATAATCAGTTTTCAACATGGTTTCATTCCACATAGGTGGGCGGGGGCTGAGCAGGGGAGGAACTGAGCCAGGGGCCTCTTGCATGAGAGGCACACCCCCTGAGCTGGGGTCCAAACTGGGAGCCTCCCCCATGAGAAGCTCACCCCCACGAGAACCAAACTGGAGGCTATACTCCAGAATATGGTTTCACACAGGCTGGGATTCAGTCCTCAGACTCTGGGCCTGCAAAGTGAGCGCTTAACCTGCTGAGCATCCCGGCTTCCCCAGTTGTTATTATTTTGACGGATGTGAAATTATCTTTGGGAAACTTAAAACTACAATATGGCAAAGAAAAAAAGCACAGAGAATTGTAACAGAGAATGTAAGACATGTAATGTTTTGCATCTTCAGTTCTCTTTGTTGCCTCATAAGCAACAACTTAGTCTTAAATTTAGACCTGTAAGAATCCTACATGTATATTCTTTATATTTTTCCAGTGGATTCTAGTATTTACTAACAGTATTCAAGTGAAAATATTTGTAATATATTACCTACATATAGTATTAAAAGTATGCATCACGTTGTAAGTTTTACTGTTCCACTGAAAGAAGCAAGCCTTCCAGCATCTCTGTAATACCTTATGCAATGTTTTAATCACAGGATTTCTGAAAAGGCCATCCCACCTAAATGTATGCCAGTCTAAAGGTACTTGTCAAGTTTTTTCTGGCTGTCAATTTGATGAATCACAGAAATGCTCTGAATTTTTTCAAGAATATAAGTACCTTATTCCTTGCCAGTGAAAGCTAGTAAAAGTAAAATATAAAGCTGTGTAATTATTTGTAGCATAATTCTATAACCATCATTTCAGTGGTGAGTGGGTTTATGACAAGAAGCACTCTTGTCATAGATTGTCAAGATCAGGTCTTTTATCATTCAAATGGAGCATATAATCTCATCTGATGGGAATGTTATTACCCAGCATTGTGTTTTGCTTACATGAATGTAGTCAAATTTTAGTAGGAGAGTCAGGAGAGGATGCATGGCAAGGATGATACAACCTTTATAGTTAGAGACAGGCCAGTTAGATGGCACATAACAGTAGACACAGGTTCTACAAATAAAGTAGGTATCTTTCTAAATTATCATACCTTCTTTCTTAAAGATGAAAGTATCCCCTAGAAACAAAATGGCATTATAATTTTCAAGGGCTAATTTTTTGAGTTATCTAGACTATGGTTGCAACACTAATTTTTAGTAGAGTTCCTTTGTTAGTATAGCAAAATAATCCAGGAATACCAGTTGCTAAACATAGTACTGAGACATCTATATTTTGTTTTTTAGTCAAAGGAGGTTATTAAATTATTAATATTAAAATTGATATTATTTTTATTAGAAATTATTAGGCAGACTAGAATTACACAACACTTTTATTTCAAGGAAATAAAATTCTAAACCAGCTTAAAAGCCTACTTTACCCTACTCATTAAGGGCTCAAGAGTAAAAAATAAATTTACATTTACACAGATGTGTGCAGCTTCCCATGCACTAGATTGTCATAGATGTACTTGTCTTCCAGAGAAGCAGTGGTTTCCTTTTAAAGAGCTTTGCATCTTAGAATCTTCCTTTACTTGCCATGCATAGCTGTGCTTTGTAATTTTGTTGATTTACATTAAGAAGAAAGAAAAATAGACCTAAGAAGCTTAAAAGAACATAAGAGAAATGTTAACAAATGGAATATGGATCATGTAATAATTTGTATCCTCAGGAATATATACCTAAAATAAAACTATTCAAAAAGGTTGAAATATTAGGACTAGAAGGAGACATACCAAGCAAATACCAACAGGAAGAAAACTACATAAATAACAAATGAAATAGAGTTTAAGGCAAAAAACATAGGTAGGTAAAGGACACTACATATTAAAGGAATAAGCCACCAAGAAGATGCCATAAACTTATATATACTTAACAATATGTCTTCAAAATATATTAAGTAAAAATTATGAGAAGTTGGAAGATTCATAGTTTTAGTGGGATATTTTAAGGTGTCTTTATCAAAAACTAATGGTTGAGTAGTCTTAAGATTAGTAAGTATACAGAAAATTTGAACAATAAAAATAAGTTTGATTTATCAATGGGTCAAGTAGATCAAAATCAATAAGCATATGGTATATTTGAACAATAAAAGTAATAAGCTTGATGTAGTATATATGGAAACCCATACACAAAGAATAGGCAATACTTTTTTTGAATATACATGGAACATTCACAAAATTTGACTATGTCACAAAGGAAGCCTCAGCAATGAAATACTTGAAATACTCCATATCATGCAGAACACATTCTCTGGCCACAGTACAATTAAATTAGTACTATCAAAAGGATAGTTTAAAAAGAGGTAAATATATGGAAACATGAAAAGCGTTTCTCTGTATTTAAAGAGGAAATCAATGGAAATTCTGAACTTGTTGTAAAGCTATTTTATAGCAAAATTGTATGTCAAATGTGTATATTAAATACCGTGAGAGATAAAGAGAAATGTATTTCATTAAATACATTAATGAAAAATATAAGAAAGTAACAAATTGAGAATTTAATTCAAGAAGCTACAGAATAAACCTTGAGAAAGAAATAATAGCACAAATTAATGAAGTAAAACTAAGAAATTATAGATCACATCAACAAAACCAAAAGTTGTTTCTTTGAATAGAAAATTTTTATTAAAATTTGTATAAAAATTTAATAGAGCAGGCCTAACTAAGGAAAAAAGTAAAGTACCAGTAAGCAATATTAGCAATAAAAATTGATGTAATTGAGAATACAGAAATATTCAAAATGCATATAAAATATATTCTGAACACCTGCTAATTTTAAGTCTAGTGAAATTAAAATTCTATAGAAAAATTAATTACCAAAATTTATTCACTAAGAAATAGAATACCTGAATAAACAAATAACAAAGAAATAGTCATTAATCAAAATGATATCTTTCAAATAGCATCAGGCCCAGAGTATTTTAGGCACATATTGACACTTCAAGGAATAAGTGATTTTTATTGTAAATGAGAATTTTCAGAGACTAGAAAAAGAGGAAAAGTAACTTAAGTTCCTTGTATGAGATTAATGTAACTTTTTCACTTATCAATTTCACATGAATATAGAGATGGAAAAATATTTTAAAAACCCACAAATAAAAAGTTTTTTAAAAACAGACTAAGGGGACACCAAGATGGCTCAGAAGGTTAAGCTTTCACTTTGCAGCCCCAGGGACAGTCCTGGCTCTGGCCTGTGCAGACCCACAGGCTGAACTAGGGTGTGCTTCCCATGCAGGAGGCCCCCAGTTTGGTGGTTCTCATCCCCCAGTTTGGCCCCTGGCTTGAGGGGGCATGTGAGAGGCCCCCAGGCCAATTCCCACCCTATGCAGCCCCTGCCCAACTGTGTGGAATAAAACCATTTCGGAAAAAACAAACAAACTGATGATGTACAACTATGGAGACTTCTCTGAGCCCTCTTCCTTCACTCTGTCTATCTGTCTCTGTCTCTGTCTCTGTCTCTTGTCAAAAACAATAAAATCTAAAAATGAGAATAAAATAGAGACTAAGATTCATTCCATGAATGTAAGTATGGTTCAACATCAGAAAGATTAATGTAATGTCAACTTAAAAAATTAAATGTTTTTAAATGAAAACTGTAAGATCATCTCAGATGCCAAGAAAAGTCTCAGTAAAATCTAGTATTCATTATGAAAACAAATCACAAATAGAATGTGATTTTCTATATAAAAGGGATAGAGAAGAACCCTATGGCAAGTGTTTTTCATAATGATCAGACTTTCAGAAGTATTCCCAATAAGTTCAAGAACAATGCTGAGGTCTCTGCTAACCATATTTCTGCTCAACACGCCAGTGGAGGATCTAGCCATTTCAGTCAGAGAAAACAAAAAAATGAGTTCTCTGTATCAGATAGAAAAGACTGAACTGTTCCTATTTGAAGGGAACCAACAAACTATTAAACGGACCTTCAGCAAGGTCACAAGAGAAACATCACTAGTGTTTCTATAAATAGTAACCAATTATGAAATTGCAATAAGAATTAATACCTGATAGTAATCTTTATGGAGAAAATTACAAAGATGGAGCAGTATGACTATATGTACAGTTAGGAAGACCCAGAGCCTCTCCTCCCCAAATGTATCCATAAATTCAGTATATTTTGAATCAAATACAAATGGTTTTTTTGAGGGAACTTGAAAAGTTGATCCTTAAAGTTTTTATGTAAAATCAAAAAGCCAAGAGCAACTAAGAAAAATTTGAAGAAGGTGGGAGGAGTTGCACTGTCCAATACTGAGACCTATAAAAGTTTCTAAAAATTAAAACAGTGAATAATTATTAGTAGAGGGATAAAGAAGAAAAATATTTTGGAACAATAAAAAGCACACAATATAGGAAAGATTGATATATAAATGAGGTTACATACATTACAAATTAGTGAGGAAAAGATGGATTATTCTTAATAAATGTTGCTTGGACAACTCATCCATATGGAAAAAATAAAATTCAGTCCCCACCTTAGTATCTGTACCAGGCTCAATTCCAGGTTAATTAAAAGCCTCATTAGAAAAATAAAACTTTTAAACATTCACAAGAAAAAATAAAATTTGTACATTTGGAGTAGGAAAAGATTTCTTGAGCCACAAAAAGCACAAATCATGAGGGCTAAGATCAGTATATTTAATATTAAAATGTAAAAGTTATAGAAAATGCAAGTCACAAACTAGAAAATATTCACGACCTATAAAACTGAAAAAGAAATATTCTGAATATTCCATTGATCCAAAGACAACTCAGTAGAAAAATGGAAAATGATATGAACAGGTAATTTAAAGGTTGGTAACCTGAATGGCTAATAAGCTTATAAAAATACTAAACATCTCTAGTAGCCAAAGAAATTAAAATGATGAGGTAATCATTTCACACTTACTAAATTAACTAAAAACACCTAACAGTAAATGGTAGTGACAAAGGTGTGGGAAAAGGAGAATTTTCATACAATGCTGGTTGAAATATAAATTCATACAATCACTTTTCAGAACAATTTTGTAATAACTAGTGAAGTTAAAACTTATTCCTAGATGTGGCCCCTAGAAAATCACACACACAAAGGAAAATGTAAGAGAAGGTTCATTATTTGCAAATTATGTGTGAGTGAAAGTTTGGAAACACCCTAAATATTAATGAACAGGTCTAGGCAGCTGGTAAATTTATACAACAGAGTTCCATAAAGCACTGAAAATGGATAGACTAGAGGAGGGATCAGATCAGCAAATCTTGCTTACTGCCTATTTTTATAAATGAAATTTATTATAGCAGACATATTCATTTATGTATTGTCCATGGCTACTTTCCCACTGAAACAGCAGAGAATAAGTACTTGTGATGGAGACCTTAGAATCCACAATGCCTAAAATAATTTACTAACTGGCCCTTAACAGAAATTTACCAACCCCTGAGCTAGAGCTGCATGTATAAAATTGTGCAAAATTCAACATAATCTTGTATGAAAATAGCTTATTGTAGAATATGTATAGAGTTCAGAAATATGCAAAATACTTTGGTATTTATAGATATTTACATATATATTATATATATACATATATCGATAGTGCAAAGCATGAATAAGAATCATAAACACCAAATATATGATAGTGCTTGCCATAGTGGGAAAGTTATAGAGGAGGCTTCAACGATTTCAATAAGATCCTAGTTCTTTAACAAATGTGAAACAAGTGAAAATACTAGGATTTGATATGTAACTAGATATTGAGATCTGGATGTTATATTACTTAACTATATCTTTTGAACATTTAAAAATTTTTGTAATTTGAAAATTGAATGATTTTCTCTCAGTTGATGTGTCAATGATGACAAATCAGTAAGATTTTAATTAATGAGACTGCTCTTAATCTGCTTTCTAGCCTGTGCTTTGGGTTAAAGTGATAGAAATGGAAAGAAGAAGTCATACTTTAATTTTACTAGTAATATTATTTACAATACAATTTATTGATAGAAAGCATAAGGATAACTGGAAAGAATCACATGAGCATTTTTAGGCTTAAAATAAATAGTGTCAGAAAGGCTGAGGCCTGAGCTAAGATGTGCAGTAAATGCTAAGGACAACAAAAGACTCTTGTTCAAGAAACAAAGGTAGGGGAAGCCGGGATGGCTCAGTGGGTTGGGCGCTCACTTTGCAGCGCCGGGGACCGAGGATCGAGTCCCGGCCCCAGCCTGTGCAGAACCATGTGCTGAGCTGGGGAGTTCCCCCAGTTCAGTTCTCTCTCTGTCTCTGTCTCTGTATCTCTCTCTCTCTCTCTCTCTCT
>PVKE010025666.1:0-22866 GCA_004027555.1 Craseonycteris thonglongyai | reverse complement strand
TTGTTGGCAATGCTATAACTAGGAACTTCCTGCTAAGAGAGACTGCTACAATAATAGGATTAAATAAAATACATATTTTATTTAAGGACTAATGTTTCATTACTTCTACACAAAACTAAAAACTCTTAACTAAAATGTTTTTAGGTTTCAACTTTTATTTATTTTCAGAATGAAGTCAAAAGAGGTTTGGTGTTGAGATTAGGGAATAAAAATATTGTTCTATCGTTGATGTGACTACAATGTCCATCTAGATGACATCTCACAGAGCAATGTGATACATCAGTCACTTTCAAACCCTGAAGTCCATCATTTCACGTACTCTGTGTATATATGGATGAATCAAAGCCATATTTGTTATTATGTGAAATTACATGGAAAAGGAAATTTTACTAGAAAACTTTCTGCACTTATCCCATTTCTGTTGTAAAATTGGTAAGTCATATAATAAAAGCATTTATTTTTCCCTTTATAGGACCTGATTGGTGACCTGAAGGAGAAGCTTTCAGATCACTTCAAAGATGTTATGGTTGGTCTCATGTACCCACTGCCATCTTATGATGCTCATGAACTCTGGCATGCTATGAAGGTAGTGGTCTGATGCAAAAATCTACCTGTAATAGGTACAGGATATTCCAGTAGAGAAGAAACTGTTCTGTGATGTTGCTACATGTGGTCCAGGGAAGGGGAGGGATTGTCTGAACGAAGATGAAACAATGGAAATGCTATGGTCAGGGTAAGGGGCCCTGTTAGGAAGAGGGGTCCCTAGAGCCCACAGGCTAGGATTAGCTTGTTCTTTTGTTGTACAAACTCAGACTCATTGGCCTAGCAAAACTACCAGAAAAAAGTAAATAATCTTCAGGGGCTATTCAGATTTTTCTTTCCCTAGTAAGTATTCATATCTTAAAGGGAAATGTTATTATGTGAACCTCTTTATGTTATTTATAAAAATTGGACTCATTGAGTAAAAGTAAGATATTTAGTTGGAGACAAAACATAGATGACATCTTTATTTGGATGTTTTTGTGATCTTAAGTTAGTGCTTTACAAAAATTATTTCTCAAATGTATCAAAATCCAACTTCTGAAGCATTAGAATAGTTCTTTCTCATGGGCAAGTCATTTCTATGAAATAAATTGACAACAGATTTTTGAGAGATTTTGTTGGCTAGGGATGGGGGACAAATGGCTTTTTACATCTTTCCAAATGTTGCTATAAAACACCTGCAAAACTGTTTAAGTCATTCTAGTATGATGATTACTACAATCTGTGAACAATGCATGACAGAAAAGAGGAAAGGAGAAAAAAGTTCAGGGAACCTGGATTTTGGTCAACATATATTTGCAGATCAGAACAGGCATTGTATAAAATTCACATGAGTTTCAACTAATCGCTTATTTTTAAGGTTGCTTAGGTCAATTTCTATCTCTTGCAAAATTATATGACTAAAAACTATAAGAAGAAAGTCATACAGATGAAACCATAATATTTTATCAATATCTGATAGAATAGTACAAATTTCTGAAGCTTTTCTAAAAAAGATGTTGTCTTTAAAAATCACTATTAGAGAAGAACATATGCATATGGTTTTAAGAGACTATAGAAACTACCTAGTCCAAATGTTTAAGAAAATGGTGCAAAATTCAACATCTAGGGAGAGGCAGAGAGAGGTCCCTGAAAGATTTTTGAGAAATTAGGAGACTCAGGTTGTAATTTCAGCTTGCCAAAGAACTAATATCCTAGCAGAAACAAATTGGTGTCATGAGCATTGTTTAAACATCATTTTTCTTTATTATTTAGAAGTGCTTATATTGTTTTGTTCTAAATGAAAAACAGAGTTTCAGATATTATCTTCTCAAATCCAACAGCTGGTAAATAGCACAGCCAGGAATTGAATTGGACCTATGTGGATCCCAAACACTTCTTTTCTCCTCTGCCACCTCTCAGAATTTGAAGAACACTCTATCCCTTTATACGTCATAAGGTGCTCTGTTATTCCCAATACAAAGTTTTTTATATTTCTCTCTCTGTCTTTCCAGGGAGCAGGTACTGAAGAGAATTGCCTCATTGATATACTAGCTTCAAGAACAAATGGAGAAATTTTCCAGATGCGAGAGGCCTACAGTTTCCGTAAGGAAATATACATATGTTTTATAAATGTATAAACTTTATATTTTTCAAATAACAAACAAAAGGTTCCAGATTATATATTTTAAGATACCCATATTTGAAATGGTACACATTCAAGACCAATTAATTCACTAAGCAAAATGTATGAATAGGGTATTAAAAATAAGACAATTACCTAGATAATAAATTAAGCAAATTTTCCAGGAAAATAATTATAAGTTTATTTGAGGTGAATATTTACGTTAAGATAGGCAAGTGCCCAGCACAGTGATTCAGGGACCATTTAATCTCTTACCCAGAAAAGACCAGGTACATAGACAAAACAAAGCAAAGTGGAATAACTGGTCAACAAATTCTACAGAATAGCTGCTCAACCAATTCTACAAATACGGGAATGACTTTGAATCACATAAATTTCACACTGTAATCTACCTCAAAATCAGAGTTTTACACATTTTAAAAGTAGAGAGGTTAATTATTTTTATTTTCAAAATAGTTTAATGCCTTAAGTTCTATTTCATCGTGGATTATGTGACACTGAATGTCAAGATGAACAAAAATAAGACTTTCTCAAGGGGAATGAGTGAGAACCATTGCTTAAAATATTAAAATGAAACAAAGCACTTGGGAAAAGCTCTGGGCTGATTAGCAGTCTATGGAAATAAAATGCATAATTCTGACCTTTGAGATTTAGAGAATGTGAAATGACTTCTAATGTTGCTTTTCAACTTTGGAATATAGATAATATTTCTTAAGAAAACAGACCCATGCCTGTTACTGTTAGGTGTAAGCTTTCTTTGCTGAACTGTTTATTGGCTTCATCTGAGTAGAAGGTAGTAGAAAACAAAGAAATGTTAGCAGATTGTGTTTTACTGTACTTTCCACCTGAAACTGGAGAAATAGCATTAACTTATTGAAAGCACATTGATATGTGGTTCTACAGTAAATCATACCTTTAACATGAATGCTTTCTTCTCCAGAATACAACAGTAACCTTCAAGAGGACATTTACTCAGAGACCTCAGGACACTTCAGAGATACTCTCATGAACTTGGCCCAGGTATGATACTACAAAATTCACACCATTTTGCACTACTAAAAAAAAGATACATTTCATTTTCAAAAAACAGGACTGAAAACTAGTTTGCTCTGTTTTAACAGTATATGCTGTTTAATAATTTACTAAATATCAGTAAATTCAGGACATAATAATAGAAACGTGAGTTAGAAATAGAGACAAACAAGTATGAATAATACACCATCTCTGTTATTTTGTGGTCCTCCTCATTTGAGGTGGATTCTCAGACACAGAAGGTGTGGTTTCCTTTAATGTGTGTTTAATGTGATTAAAAATTTCATATTTGGGGAAGCCAGGATGGGTCAGTGGGTTAAGCACTCACTTTGCATCCCCGAGCACCAAGGATCGAATCCCAGCCCCAGTCCGTGTGGACCCATGTGCTGAACTGGGGAGTGCCCCCAGTTTGGTTCTCATTGGGGTGAAGACCCTGGCCCAGTTCCTGCCCTGTGCAGCCCTGCACCCACCTGTGGAATGAAACTATGTGGAAAAACCAACAATGATGTGCAACTGTGGAGGCTGTTCTGGGCCATCCTCCTTCTCTCTGTCTCTGTATCTCTCTCTTTCTGTGAAAAACAAGAAAAATAAATTTAAAAAAGAAAGAAAAAACTTCATATTCCACACATATTTTCAATAATTTAATTAAGGAATGAATAAATAAATTAGCGAGATTGCAACACAAACTAATAATTACGTTAATTGCCAGGAAATACAGAATTTAATTCTGTGTGTGCACGTCCGATTTATTGTCGGTTTAGAAGTAGCAATGAAAAAATACAAAAGAAAACATTGTGAAGCAAGCCAAGTATTAACTGCCCCAGATTGAGGAGAGTGGTCATTTGTGCTGATTGAAGTTCTTAAAATTGTTCAGTTCAAAAAAGTGGCAGTTTTTAACCTTGAAATGACTTTTCAGTGTAGCAAAATTTTTCTTTCAACATAGCATATCAAAAATGAAGGTGAACAAAGACCTAGATTTTATTAGAAGCCAAGGAAAATTAGTAAGGTTTACTTAGAGATTATATATTTATAAAGTTTCTCAGTACATTTCCCTTAAAATTTAAAACACACTTTACATGTATAAAATACATAGAAATTACTTTACTCAAGTAGAAAATGGAAGTAAAAACTTATAAAAAGATATATTTTCATATGATCTCCTTTAATAATAATAGTCTTTTTGAAAATTCAAAGCACTATGGTAATTCCTACTTCTTAGTAAAGTGTGTAATTGATATTAAATTTTAAAACATTTTGAAGGTTTCCGATTGACTCTTATCTTTTATACTAATGTCTCTTTAGTTTCCAACTCCTGATATAGGATTTGGATCAGTAAACTTAGAAATTTTGAAAAAGATATAAAAAGAATTAGGAAATTGAAAACAATTTTTTCACTCCCAACCACTGTTTGTCTTGTACACCATTTCAGAGACAATCTGTCTAAATATTTTACAGAAGGGAAATGGAATTCCTTCCTAAAGGGTTGTGAACTTTAGAGACGATAAGGTCCAAGCAAACAACAGAGAGATGCTGCAATGTAGCCAAATCTCTTCCACCCTCTATTTGGCATTATATTCTATGTGTCTATCTATTTATATTTCTACCTATGTATCTATAGATGATAGAATAGATAGATAATGCATAGAGAGATGACAGATGATAGATGATTGACAGATGGTAGATATAGATAGTCTCCGTAACACAAGGTATAGATGTATTATCTGCTTCTTTTGGCTCTGCTATAAGTCAGTTGTATGTCCTTGTATTTATCGTGTAACTTTCTTGTGACTCAGATTACAGAGATTCACTGTATAAATTAAAGGTTATAAATCCATTCTTCTCTCAACGCCCTCCCAATACAAATACTAAAATTCTTCAAATGTTATAATTATATTCTCTACTTCCCTCTGCATGGTCACTTTCTGAATCAAAGGAAAGACTGTCCACAGTTTTCATCTTTTTCACACCACAAAATTAAGATACACTTCTTTTTCTGAATTAATAGAGATTGAGGGAATTAGAGCACTGAAGCCTTCAGGTATTCATGGAATGAAAAGTATTGAAAATTACTGTCATCTTTTCTGGGAGAGATCTTTCACTTAATCTATAAAGTATTTTCCTACAGGGCCATTTCTATAATAATAAGGAAACAACTCAGCCAGAACACATTCTTCTTGAAAACTAATGCCAATCATTAAATTGGCTTACAATATTTCCTGTGTGCTTTCATTAAATTAAATTTACAGGAGATCTAATTATCTGTCAAATAATGAAAAATTAGTCACTTTGAGATTAATTAATCAATATGTGCAAATCATACTGGAGATGATAAACGTTTTCACAGAGGAAAAGAATGGAAACTACCCAACTGGATGCTTACTCCTCATCTTGGCTGTCAGGATTTTCCTCATGACAGTTCCTCAGATTGGTACAGTGAGGCCTCTGGGGATATTAGTGCCAACAGCTTTTGGTAATGATCTGTAGTCTACTTACTTGCTCCAAATATTTTCAGCAAGATTTTAATTTCCTTCAATTTCTTCCTTTCATATTTTTATTTTTCCATTTCTGACCTCATTTATGCCATTTCTCTGGCATGTACATCAATTACACATACCTTGCTGCTATTTTAGGCTTTTTATATGACAAACAGCTTGACTCTGCTTCGGTGGAAAAACTAAATTACAAACTTGGTTATTAACATTCTTTTAATTTACCAGTCTACGTTAAGTGCTCTTGGCAATTAACTGCACAAAGAAGTACACAGATGGGCACTATTCCAAGTTAAATGTCTGAAAATCTTATCTTTCAAAAATATTTTCAGATACATAGAACTGCAGAACATCTTAAGTATTTCTCACAAACTTTACAAGTGTACATGTTTACTTAGCTATCTAGTTTGATTGGAAATCACTAGGAAAACATGAATGATTTAAAGCCATATGCATGGTTAAGAGTAACAAGGGAAGGATTGTGGATACAGACAAGAATAGGACAAAAGACTCAGTACTTCAGCTTTCCAAAATTAAGAGATTGAAAAGTAAAAGGGGAAAACCAATACACAAGATTGAGAAGGACTAACCAATGAAGTAGAAAGAAAGAAAAAGAGAGTCCAGGATCCTGGAAGCCCAGTGATGACTACGTGGCAAGGAGAGAGTGATCAATTGGTTTGACCCTATCAATAGCTCAAATAAGATGAAATTTAAGAATTACCACAATTAGGTTGTTATTAAATAAATGACATCTATCCATAGAAGATACAGCATATTAATTGCTTTCAGTCATTTGGTGCTTTAAATTAAAACCATAAAGAGAGTGACAATAGGAGGTTATCTGAAAATAATGATCTCTTTAGGCTGAGAGTATAGTAACCAGATCCCAGGGATGTAAACAGCACTGGAATCAAATAATCATTCTTTTCTAACAATCAGACCTTGGGTAATTCACTTAATATATGTAAGCCTATCAATTGTTTGTCTGTTTGTTTTTCTCCAAGAGCAAAACTGTGCAACCACTAAGGTTCCCCCCACACAGAGATCTGGAAAAGTGAAAAACATTTCAACACCTTTGAAATAGTACCACTGCTGCAAAAAACAAACAAACTAACTAAAACAAAAGAAATCCATGTAAAAATATATGTATTTCATAAAGTATCAAATAAATGTAGACAATCTAAATAATGTTAGAACTTTCTGAAGAAATTACCAGTGTGTTTGGTGGTTCAAAGATTTTTGTCCTCAAAATCCTCTATGGGTTGTCAATTACAAACAGTTACAAAGGGCGCTGCATGCTTATTTTACAGGGAGCCAGAGAGGAAGGATATACAGACCCTGCTATGGCTGCTCAGGATGCACTGGTAACTGGAACCAGCTCTCATATGACTGTAAAGAACTTTTGTTGAACTGGTCTAGGATGGTCATGGTACCACTTCCTGCATGTATGATGTTTCAGGTCCTGTGGGAAGCCTGTCAACAGAAGACGGGGGAACACAAAACCATGCTCCAAATGATCCTGTGCAACAAGAGTTATCAACAGCTGTGGCTAGGTAATTATGAATCAGGTTTCAGATGCTTAACTGACTGTATAAGAAAAAAGTAGTTAACTGGAAAAAAAAAATAGGGGTGGAGAAAATGTTACATATAAACAGAGAAAAGCCAGGTACTAATCTCAAAGGTACTAATTTTGATTTATGTTTATACAAACATGCCTCATCTAATGACATTGCTAAATGTTGCCCTATAATTTTTTTTCCCAATAGCTGAATTATATAACCTTTTCATACTGACCTTTTAAAAACCATCTCTGTGTTTGATGGAGAACTTATTGAAATATATTTATTATTAACTATTAGGCATATTATATTTTGTCTTGAGAAGAATATAGTGAAAATAGCTGAATCAGTCCATTATGAATGAAGATCATTATTACTCACATCACGATTTATGTGAAGCTGCCTTATTGGTCTTTGATGTGTGCTCATATTAGTTTGCACTTTGACTTTCTCCATACTGCTGTACCATTCTGTTTCTCCTATTTTTTAAATTCTTTTTTTCTTTCTATGTTTATAAAACACATAGAAATCTATAAAATTTTATTACAGATAGCCTACTTCAACCCAACCTCCACCCCTATACTTTATGTTCACTCTGCACAACAATCTAATCAATATTTATATTTTAAATTTGTAATATTTACAAAAATTTCCATTAATTTCCAAAAATTTCCAAGTATATCAATTTGTTAGTTTTCCAGGAATTTCAAAATATTTCTGGGCAAGACATAGTAGACGCCATTAATGAATGTTACGATGGATACTTTCAAGAGCTGCTAGTTGCAATAGGTAAGTAATAATTTATTTGGAGAGTAGACCTTTCATTCCACACACCCAAAAAATGCTGATTAGCTCTTGTTACATTAAAGATGCATGCATAAGCTCTGACTGAGTCACTTTCCCCTGAATTTAATTATTTAGAAGGGAAGATAATTCTATAGAGGAAAATTACACTAGTTAATGATACAATGGATTTAATTGGTAACCCTTAACTTGAATGAACTAACACCCTTCCCTAATAGTTGGTTCAACTTGCATAACAGGGAACATTGGATTCTCAGATGCTCTCTCAGGTAATTAGGATCTCACACCTTTAAATTCATTTTATATATACTGACTTCCATTCCCTTGTTAAAGGGCTGATAAATACTAGCAGTGTGGGTTCCTTTTCTCCACAAGAAAAAGAGATTTTTGTTCACCATCTCTAATAAATTTGCCTTTAGGGGTCATTCCTAATATAAAAAAAGATTTACCAAGTTGTTATTTTAATAGTAATTACGGCAGGCTATTGTGAGAGAGGTATATTCTTCCTAATTAAAAAAAAGTATCCCCCCAGGAAGGGGAAAACAGTGGTAGCTATCCATAAAACCTATTAAACTGCCCGTGCTTTACCTTGTACTGTGCTCTGACTTGACAGCACACATTGCAGGGAGCGCAAACGAGGGTTCTTTGTGAAATATGCCCATATTAGGCACACATCCAATAACCACTCCAGTATTTGTTGAATAAATGAATATTGTGATTTTTCTATTTCTAGAATGGCACAAATCTACATGGGCATGGAAGCTGAGAGATAACAGAATTTTTATAGCTTATTTTGTAAAGGCATTTGAAGCTAGAGTTTCATTAAAAGGGTTTGGTGTGCTCTATGAAATCCCTAAAATAGTATACAAAATATGAATGTGAGTCCGTGTATTTTTCCAAGAATGAGGTACATATATTTTGGCAAATTCTCAACATAATTTAATAGTTATATATCATATCAAAAGTCCTCATTTTACAAGTAAGTCCATGGAGATGAAGTGACTACTATAAAGTCTATCAACTAATTAGCAATAAAGTTATGACTTGAACCCATGTTATTTGAATCTCAAGACAGCTCTTTCTACACTGGACCCCTGCTACAAACAAAGCATGAGAAAGGAAATAGTGGACATCAGAAATATCAGAAAACAACTTTTGTTCTTTCGTTCAATACACATTTTCTGGGTATTTACTATTCTGTCCATTAACTGAGGCAGGGCAGTAAATCAACAAGAACAAAAAATGGGAGTCCCTGTCCTTAGGGCATTTGTATATTCTAGCAGCAACTCAAGAGTGCCTATCGGGTTCACAGTTACAAATACATAAAAGGAACAGATGAAAGCAGGGTCTCACAATCTCAAGTGGTCACTACCAACAAAACACTGTTACAATGATTCTAATTTGCCTAGATGTTAGAACCTATATCCATTACTCATTCATTTATTAATTTATTTGCTTATTTAAATAAACATTATTGAATGTCTACATCAAGGGCAACTATTGACTAGGGCTAAGCTCTAAGGGGATGTTTGAATGCCATGATGTTTTTGATTAGATGACTTCTCACACTGAGACACTGAGACCATAACTGAGACCAGTTATGGTCCCCACGATTTCTCCTTCAGAGATTTCAGATTTACTCATAAGTTTACAAAAGACGAAATATAGTGTTTGGGAACATAAACCATTTGCACAGGCTCATGTCACATCGAATCCTAGAATAATAAAAATCTACAATATGAATGACCTGAATCTCTTAGAAGTTCCATTTAATTTTCATATAAAGAGGACACATTTTTCTTCATTAAGCTATATAAAGGAACTAAGAGAATTCCAAGAGGTAGAGATAAATGAAAATCTTAATGAAACATTTTAATATTGTTGCTTTATAGTTTTCTATAAGTCATGGTTTTACCACTATTCTAAATGAGAAATTTTAATAAAGGTACAATGAGGGATCCCACATAGAACTCACAAAGTATCACTCTTTCAGGAATGTAACAGAAAAAAAAAGCATTTTCATTGTTTCTCAAATTCTGAAGAAAATACATGTTGTCACTCAAACATTCTCCTTTTTCCTCTGATATTTTTCTAGTTCTCTGTGTTCGAGACAAACCAGCCTATTTTGCTTTTAGACTATATAGTGCAATCCATGTAAGTATGGCCTATATATGTTTAAAATTTCTCCAGAAATATGTGTATTCTCTTAAAAAACTAGTTTTACTTCCATTATTTAAATATTGATTTCCATTTTTGCATTTGTATACAAAAGTTTATTTAAAAGAAAATATGCTCACGTATTATACACCCAAATGAGACTCATCAAATTAAAATAATGGTCTGCTTTCTGTATCAAATTGAGGTACCTAAGAAGTATGATTCCTTGGGGCCTATCCCCCCATGCACTTAAGTGTTTCTTAGCAACTGAAGAAACTGGTAAATCCAAATGCTTTTGTGTCTTGCCAAAGACCTCTACCTCATACTTAGCATACGGCATCAAGCAAAAAATGTCAAAACATTACAAACGTTCAGTAAGAAATTGCTACATTCCTGAAGTTTTAAAACATAAAATGTTAGTGGTTATTTTTAAATAACCACTTCAAAAAGGATAGCTAGACAACAATAAACTCTAAAGCTATTTTTTCTAACTAAATCAGAATTTTTTTTTTATAGTTCAGTTTCATATTCTATCTTACATTCTTTGGTACATTCATTTTTAAAGGAATAAATAGTTAAATGACTAAGTTAATTCATACCTTATCCTTAATGTGCACAAAACATATTTAGAAAATATAAACAATCTGATACAAATTATTACACATATGTTATAGTCTTGAAAACTCAATGAAAATTATTAAAAAAACAATTCACAAGTACAGTAGTTTTAATCATCAGAGTATTTTATCCTCATAGAAATTTTTACAAACTTTGTAAAAGTAGCCAGCATGCTGGGATAGTGTGCAATTGTCAAGAATATTTCTGTTATATATCTTGTGTAAAGAGTATTTTGTAATAATGTGTAAGAATCTGTGTAACCTTAGAACACAGGAGGAAAATCAATGCTCACTGTCCTCTGTTTCTCTTTTATTCTATTTCCAAGCAGACAACGTTGATTTAATTACAAAATTATTTAAAACAGTGTATTGGACAGAACTGTTAGATGCTTTCCACAGTTTCTTTCTCTGACAATGGTATAAAGCTACCCTTGTGAGTCACCGTGGGAAAATGATCGCAATTAATCTGATTCCACTTAGGCCTAAATGAGGACTACTTATTCTAATAATAAGTAAAAACTGTATCCCTGGTGTGTGTTGCAATGCAAAAAGGAAGGTATGTGTACTCACAAATAGTTTGGAGGTAAATACAAGGATTATGAGGATATATTCAAGTAATCAAACTTTGGTCATATAAAGACTTCAAATGTAAAATATTGGTTAAAATCTGTTTTCACCACCCCTAACCAAAATTAAAAAAAAAAAAAAATCTGTTTTTCTCCAATGGACTCTAAATGAATGACACACAATTTAAATATAGAAACTAGGTTAGATCATTCATTTTAATCACTTCAAATAGTAAAAATATTCAGCCATCAAACATTAGTTTATGCTTACTTGCCACTGGATGTCACCATTACTCCATTTCAAACCACAATTAGAAATTCGTCCATAAAACAATATTCTTTCTGGAGCTACAACACAGAAGTTGTTTTGTATTTTTCAACATTTTAGTTTCAATCAGCAAATATTTCAAGTAGTTGAAATTTTTATCTTTGCCATTTTCAATAATAAACATACGATAAAATTAAAATGTAATTGTTGTTTTAGACCTATCAACATTCGTGTAACAGAGTTCAGAATCCCCTCCTACTTCCCTCGTCCATCCCTCAACTCCGACAACTACAAATTTTTATGAAAAAGAGAGCAAACATTGCAGAATCAGAGTAAAAAAAATGATAAGGGCCACCATGGAGTCAGTGACACCGGAAACAGAGATTACAGAGCATGTAAGGAGTAAAATAGTCAGAATACTTCATTGTATGCACACAGTAAGAGAAAGGCAGACAGGGGGACACTCGATCTGACCTGGGCACTCCTCAGATGACAATGCCAGTGTCTGAGAAATATGGGATGAAAAGCAAATTGCTACAGAAAGCGGGATGAGTCCATTTTAGGCAGATTAACTGTAAGGTACTGTTTTCTCATTGTTTTTTTCCCCTTTTTTGTATATTTTAGGATTTTGGTTTCCATAATAAAACTGTAATCAGGATTCTAATTGCCAGAAGTGAAATAGATTTGATGACCATACGGACACGATACAAAGAGAGATATGGAAAATCCCTATTTCATGATATCAAAGTAAGTCATCCACACATGATTTATTTTGACCATAGTTTGCCCTTTTTGAAACTGAAATAAGAACATAATTTAAATAGCTTCATATTAGATTATAAAAAGTTAAATATTCTGACAAGGGCAATAATCTACTGTAGGACATCGGACTGCCTTTAGTGTATCAACAGTGCTAACAGGAAATCCTTCCACAGCAGTGACAGAACTTACTCCTTATCCATGTGCTTTGAGCAAAAATCATTGATGTAGTCACATAACCCATTCATTCCCTAATTGTGCAATTGTGCTCTATGAACTAAATTCTGAAATATGATCAGCACTGAGAAAAACATGTTTTGCAACAAGACTACCTTAATTGAAGAGTCTTCTTAGATCAGTTCGGCTGTCCTCTCATATTGTCATAGAAGGTAGAGCAGCCAGTCGAATCCCACAAATGGCAATATGAGGATTTAACACTGATAGTTATACAAAATTCTACATATCTTCATATCTCTTTTCCTTTACCCCTGGAAGAGCTAAGAACAGTGATTCAGAAGTAAACAAGCCAGTTTCATCATTCTGATATGTCTAAATTTTACTTTGGATTTTGATAAAACCTAGCAAAGAATTTTCAGACTATATAGAACCATCTTGAAAATGCTTGATCCTTTTCCCCCAAAATTACGAAGAATTTTAAGAAGGCACCAGCAGAGCATTAAAACAAGCATGGTGCCCTGAGACCATATCTCAACTTCTTTTTCTCACATATGTATGCTTGTATGCTTGTTACCTTGTTTACATTGTTTCCCACTGCAATTTTCAATTACATAAATAATTTTTTGGTTCTTTGAAAGAATTATCCAGAACCAAGTTGACAATCCAAAGACTAAGAGACCACAAAACCCAGAATACCTTGTAGGCCTTTCTGTAGCCAAAGTGATTTCTATAAGGAAGAGTTGATGGACCAGTTAGTTAAAAAGTAATTTTATTCCTATCTTTGAAAAAGCTCCACTTATATCCACATTTAAAACCCTAAACTTCTATTTTATTTTTTTTTTAAGTTTTTTGGGTTTCCTTGTATGGTTTTTATTTATTATTTAATTTATTTATTCTTTTATTGTTTTTGATAGAGAGGGAGAGAGATACAGAGACAGAGAGAGAACTGAATTGGGGGAACCCCCAGTTCAGCATATGGGTCCGCACGGGCCTGGGCCGGGATTCGATCTTCAGTCCCTGGCGCTGCAAAGTGAGCGCCTAACCCACTGAGCAATCCCAGCTTCCCCAGAAAAACCCTAAAATTCTAGTGATGATAAATATTTCTCATTGAAAAATGTACTATTCATTATCTAAATGAATAAACTACTTCTAATACATTCACTGCAAATAATCACAGCCATCATCTCAAAATCTACTAATATTTAAAAGTACATATTAATGCAATTTTACTACGTGGATTTAAAGCAATAAATTATAATTATATTACTTTGTATAAGAGAACATTAATGATAGTTGATTTTTAACAAAGGTTTTAGAATTCCATATATTACTGTCATTGTTCTGAAAAAACTTAATAACTGTAGGAGACCATAAAAAGGAAATAAAAATTATGTTAATCCTCCACCACTGATAACCAATAATAAAATTTGTCATAGATGCTTTCTGTCTTTTTAAAAATATATATAAACACCAATATGTCTTAGTACTTAAAGGAATATTTTTATTGTGTAAGTTATAAAGTACCTCATTATTATATATTGCTTTTTAATATTCTATTATACTTAATATCATGGTTTATGTTTTTGAATATGAATCTTTGTGATCATCAATAATTGATAATTATTCCTTTAGGATATATTTCTTAAAGTCAAATTATTGCGTTAATGAATATAAATATTTTTATGTCTTTTTAAGGCCTATTGTCTATTTGCCCTCCAAGTACTACACTAATTTATAGCAATAATATTAGGATACCTCTCTAAGATTGAGAAGATTTAAATCTACCACAAGTTACTCTTCTTTAAAATACACATCAGGGTTCAATCAACTTTATATAAGCCTCATTTTATTGGTTATTACCATGATATTATGTTTCAGTAACTTCCACTGAAAATAGTTCTGAGGACATATTAAATCTTTAAATGAAAAAGTAAATACCTTTGGAAAACCTAACAGCCCATGGGTCTTTCATACTGTACTTCAGAGAAATTATGCTTCTCTTTAGAACTACTATGACACTTTATTTTAAATACATTTTTCTAGCATTTTGCTTCGGGACATTATGAGAAAGCTCTGCGTGCCATCTGTGCTGGGGACGCTGAAGACTACTAAGTCCCGAGGCCACTTGGAAGACAGTGCACTTCTCTTCACAGACACATCAAAATTTAGATTTTCTCATCAGTTTGCATTGTTAGTAGCATGATAACAAACCTACAGAATTGTATTTCCTCTTCTATCTTTGAAATTATTCTAAGCCAAAGAAAACCATATTGATAAATTTATGTGAGACTGGACTTTCACTTAATATCTAAATCAAAATTTCATTAAATCGTGTAAGTGGAATAATAAAAGCATTATTGCATTGAATTAGATTTTATTTAAATATGAACCGTCAACTTCCTACAAGATTCTGCTTATGGCTGTCCTTAACATATCTTGGGAGACGAGTGAAAACACAGTGTGTGGTCATCTATCTCCCTTAGAAGAATTTTCAAGACTTGTATAAATGTAATAAAGCTAAAGTGAACATCTAAAACCACCTTTAAAAGAAAATAAAGGTGTAGAACAGCAAAATGCAGTTAGACATATACTTACCAGGCTTAGATATGCAAGACTTGGATGTCAAAATAGGAGTGTGAGTGTATGTGTGTGTGTGTGTTTGATAACTACTCTGGTAAAGGTAATTTATCTTTGATTAATTTTTTTTTAAATATGTACACCTAACTAACCACTTGTCCTTTGATTTTTCCCTCACTTCTCAATAATAGCATCAAAGTCTTTTGGAAGTTACATGCTCTGTGCCATCAGTAGTGTCTAGTCCCCTGGGTGTCTCAACATTCAGTAAATTATGAGCAGCAAAAGAAAAATACTCATTGAGGTTTGGGGATTTGGTGAGCCACATAAATTAATGCCACAGTCTAACCAAGAATAACAGCAGAGATATGGATGGTTAAGTCCACAACAGAGGGTTCCCTTCATAAGCAAGGGGCAACACAAAAACTGAGGTCATAGGAAGCGGTTATTAATGAAGTTAAGTGAAGGCAATGAGGACATAGGTGCAATAAGTCAGACGAACTGGTGAAGCTGATAGAAGTGCTTTATTTCACATGGAAAACTTTTGATAACCAGTAGACAATTCCCAAAAGATATCTTCCTACTGGCCTCAGGAGAAACGAAAAACGCATTCAGATACTGGTGTCTGATAGGAGGAATGATATAGGACTATTAGTACACAATGATTGGGTACAACATGAGGCAGTTCAGACTTTTGAAATCATTTTCAAGATTTCAATTTACTATTATTGTATACGATGTTATATCATTTTAAATTGGGTTTGGTTTCTATCTTCTAAAAAAAGTCACATTTCAAACCAAAAGTAGCAATTGTTTGAGGCTACGACAAATGTCTCAAACAACTTATACTTATGACTGGAAATGTGAATTTAGATATGTAAATAAAAACTTTCCCCACTAGAACATGTTTCTATAAGTTGTCAATAAATTGTAAAATTTATGCTTTAGCTAGATAATACATTTTATCTGCTTCACACAGCATGAAAATCAAATAAAAAGAAAGTCTGGTTTAGATAACAAGGGACTTTATTTGAAAAGACTACTGAAATAAGTGGAGAGGACTATTGCAATAGGGAAAGGGTAGGTATTATAATAGGGGAAACATTATGATTGTGAGATTTTCAAGGGTTTCACATGCCATCCAAAAAATATTTTTAACTTACAGGGATGAGAAAACAAGGCTAGAAATAATCAGGTGTGAGGGAATGGGGTGACTGTGTAATGTGATTGGACAGTTGATGTGGGAATGTCTTTGTCTGACATTCTTACTCACAGTTGATCTGAGACTGGACATTTGTTGAGGATCAATTGATCTGAAAAAATCTCCATGCAGTTTTAAGGAGGAGTCTCAGGGCGGATTAAAGTTCAGAACCTGGGAGAAGGGGAGAAGCCTGACTACAGTTGATTAAGTTAGCACATATTTTGTCCAGATTGGTGAGTATTTTGTCCAGACTGGTCAGCAGGAGAAAACAGTTTAATCATTTATGAGACAAAAATGGGGAATTTGGAGGATGTGTTGAGGATTGTCACAGGTATACCTGAGGTCCATCTGTAAGTCTAAGTCATGTGGTTCTTTGCAGTAAGCAATGTCTTGAAACAGAAAAGGACAGGACATTTCCTGACCATCTTTTGCTTTTTGTTTCCTTAGGAGCACAGTCCTTAGGTGACATTTGACATCATCAATCTATTTTTTCCTAAGTTTTGTCTTGAATGCTTCACTTAGTTGTTTAAATGCTAACAAAACATTGTCATCTTCATCACCACATAACTCATTTAGTGAAATCCTGTAAAACATGAAGTGTTTAAATTATTATCATCTTTATTTGTACTTAGTGATGTTTAGCTGGTTATATGATCTTCAAAAGCAGAAATGTTTACTATACCTGATCGACTGAATTGTGAGCGCGAAACTTGTGATTAAATTAAAAGCATCTCTCATATTTAACCTATAGGGAAAAAATTTTAAACAAAAAAATTGTCTTTTAGTGTATTACCAATATACAGTAAAGGAAATAAAAATAACTACTGAATTTCTAACTTTTCCAAAGACAAAATAAAAACAGATATGGAAAGCGGAGAAGTCTTCATATCCTTTTCATCCAGGATTTTAAAGATTTATTTTTATTGTATTTGACAGAGAGAGAGAGAGAGAGAGACAGAGACAGAGACAGAGACAGAGACAGAGAGAAAGGGGAGGACCCAGAACAGTCTCCATAGTTGCACATCATTGGTTTTTCCACATAGTTTCTTTTCACAGGTGGGCGGGGCTGCCAAGGGCAGGAACTGGGCCAGGGTCTCATCCTGGTGAGAACCAAACTGCAGGCACTCCCCAGTTCAGCATATGGGTCCGCACGGGCCAGGGCCGGGATTCGATCCTCAGTCGCCATGGCTGCAAAGCAAGCGCTTAACCCACTGAGCCATCCCGGCTTCCCCTCATCCAGGATTTTACTATGCTCATTTTAGTTCTAAATTGATTAAACTAGTAAAGAAGCTAACCATTTGCCTAAGAATATGACTTTTAGTGCATTCATATAGTAGTGCATTATTATTACCAAAGTTAAGTATAATAGTTCATATATGTTAAAAACAGTTTGAAATATAAGTGATGTCAATGAAAATGGCAGAGTGGGGAGTTCCAAAGACCCATCTTTCCACGGAAACATTAAAAATAATAATGAATGAATGAATAAATAAATTTAAAAAACCCAAAAACTGTCAGAATCCATTTTATCAGAACTCTGAAAAATAGTCAAAGGATTAACTTGAATCATAAAAGAAGGTTAGACAAGGTAGGAAAGGTTTGTAATATTTTTATGTGCCCTTTCCTCACTATCCTTCCAGTTTAGAGGCAGTCTTGAAGACAGCATCCTGTGTCCCCACTGTGGCCCTAACGCCTGGTTCCAGAGAAAACTAAGCTAGCCTTATGAACAAGGCATATGTTATCTGTCCCTTCTAACCTGTCTGGAAGCTGGCTAAAGGATTGAGGGGAGATGCTTGTCTTTGTTTTGCCTCACACAGATCTCACTCAGGGAAGAAAAATGGCTAGGCAAAGGAACCACTTGCTGCTTAGGGCAAGAGATTACAGTTGACTCAATACAATTGCACACTGAAAATGTGTGAGAAAAATCTGGGCAAGAGTATCCACATATATTGGGAAGTTTAGAAAGCCGTGCTGACTCTTAGGGCAGAACACATGCTCAGAAAGGACCTGATAAGACTCTAAACTTTCACCTCTGGCTGGTTTCCTAAGATCAGTGCAAACAAGAGGTGAAGGGTAAGGCAGAATTATAAATGGACTATGTGCTGAAAAGAATATCCCAGCACAGGGCCAATCTGCAAAGAATAGAAGACATTTACTCTTCATTTTTCTCTGCCTCCTTCTATTCCTCCTTCTTCCTTTTCTCTTCTCTCTCTTCTCTCCACTCTCCTCCTCCTACCTCCTCCTTCCTCTCTCTCTCTCTCTCTCTCTCTCTCTCTCTCTCTCTATCTCTCTATCTCTCATTCTCTCTCTCAGAATTGAGGATTCAAAATTAAACCCATACGTCTATGGCCAATCGATTTTTGACCAGGTATCAAGACCATTAAGTAGAAAAAGATTTTTAAATATGTTGCTGGGACAATTGTACATCCACATACAAATGAATGAAATTGGAACTTATTTCACGTCATATACCAAAGTGTATTCAAAATGGATTAATAATCTAAATATAATAGCCAAAACTATGACACTCTTAAAAGAAACATAAGGAAAACTCTCATGATCTGAAATTTGTGAATGAATTTTTTGATATAATACCAAAAGTAAAAGCAACACAAGAAAAAAATAAGTAGGTTGGATTACATCAAAATTAAAAATCTTTGTGTATCAAATGACATTATCAAGACAATGAAAAGACAACTTAAAGAAAAGGAGAAAATATATGCAAATTATATATCTGATAAGGGTCTACTATCCAAAATATATAAAGACCTTCTACAACTCAAGAACAAAAGGAAAAATGATACAATTTAAAAATGGGCAAAGAACTTGAATAGATATTTGTCCAAAGAATTCTATATATGTCTTTTCATAACATGAAAAGATGCTGAACATCATTAGTGTTCAGGGAAATGCAAATAAAAATGCAGTGAGATATGTATCACTTTACACCCACTAGAATGGTTATAATTTTTTTAATGAAAATAACAAATGTTATGAGATTATGGAGAAATTAGAAACCTTTTACGTTGCTAGTGGCAACGTAAAAGGGTTCAATTACTGTGGAAAATATTTCAGCAGTTTCTCAAAAATTAACAAGGTTATCGTATGACCCAGCAATTCTATCTTAGGTATATACCCAAAAGAATTGAAAACAGGCACTTAAACCAATACACATACACGTGCAGCATTATTCACAATAATCAAAAGTTTGAACAACTCAAATGTTCATCACTAAAGTAAACAAATTGTATATAAACATACAAGGAAATATTTAGCTGTAAAAAGTAGTGAATTCCTGATAATGCTACAACCTTGAAATGTTATAATGAAAGAAGTCAGACAAAAAAACCTTTGTGTGTCATACATAATTGTATGACCTCATTTATTTTAAATATTCAGACTAGGTAAATCCATAGAGACAGAGAGCAAATTGGTAGTTGACAGAGGTTGGGGGAAGGAAGGAATGGGAGTTACTGCTTAAGGGGTATAGACTTTCCTCTTGGGTTAATGAAAATGTTTAGCAACTAGATAGAGGTTGTTGTTCCACAACATCATGAATGTACCAAATGTCACTGAATTGTTCACTGTAATATGGTTAATTTTATGTTATGTAAACTTGAGCTAAATAATAATAATATTTAAAAAATAGTTCCAAGTAAATTTTATCTTCAAGACTCTTCTTAAAATATTGCATCTTAAAATTACCTTTATAAATCATAATATGACAGCACAAAAAAAATGTCAATTACACAAACACATATACAGTATGTCTATAAAAAGTGTTAATATAGAAAAGGTTCTACCAATTATCCAGTGAGTGCTGACAAGCAACCAGTTTTGTAGAAGAAGTTTAATACATAACCATTCAATGGCCACTTCCTTCCATTCATATCATGGTTATCCAAGCAAAGGTAAGGAATATTTTTAACATTCACATCAATTGTTCATAACATAGCCTGAGGGATGCAGATATTTTAGATTGTGAGCATTTTTCTTTTGATGTATGTCAATCTATTATAAAATTTGGTTATTGTGGTTCATTATGTCCAGCTAATTAAAGCAATAACCCAATATATTTTAATAAAATATTGTATGAAATAAAAAAATGTTCAGTGTTTTAAGGTTTTCCAAATTTTAATATAAATAACCCAATAAAATCAGTAAAAATATACTCAAAATATTAAAATTATTTTTGAAATCACACTATCTCTAATTTATTCATAATTCTAAGTTACACAGTCATTTTTACAACCTCAGAAATATACAAATATTTTTTTTAATTCATTTTTTCCTGAAAAAATTTTTGTGAGCTTATAAACTTATATGGGTATCAGTTTACACATAACAGTAATAGTGTTTGTTTTTTTGTTTTTCCATACACATCTATTTTTTCTTTCAGAACATAAGTATCTGATTTTGGTCAACGGCATACTCAGTTATTGAAATTTATTTTCCATCAACATGCTATAGTTCAGCTGTCAGGGGTATGGGTAGAATTGGCAGTCTCATTATTCTTTGTCTTGTGGGACAGTAAACAAAGTGGCCCTTGTGTGAGTTTTAAAAATTTGATATATACTTATTGAGTTTTTACTCTGTACCAAACACCATTTTAGGTGCCAGAATCACAAAAATGAATACAAACCCAAACTGCCCTCAAGTGGCTGATAGCAGGGTTTCTCCAATGTTAATGTGCATTTTGAACTCAGTAGTTCTGAGACAGTTCCCAAGATTCATCATTTCTAGCAGGTGACACCAATGTTGCTGGTCTTTGGTTCACCCCTGAAGCATGAAGGGCTTATGCTATAGTGTATCACATAGTAAACAAAATTGATGCATGGTAGTTAAGCAAGAAAGCGCATTCTTTTCTTCATCTACCTTAATTTTTCTACTTTAAACTACTCAATTAGAAATAAATAAAAAAATAGATAGATATTTTTTCTCCACTTCAGTGAAAATTACTACAATTTAGAATAAGAGTAAGATGGCTGTGTTCTACTGGACACTTATCAAGTAAAAATTATATTTCTTAAATAAATAACAGGATCAAAGAAAATTTCACATCAAAATTACATACATCATTTACCACATCAATATCAAATAAATCTTGATCGGTTATGTTTGACATGTAAGCAAACGGGGAGACAGCAGTTCTGCTTTCAGTCCTAGGCATTAAATGAGAGACCAGTTCAGGGTCTTCATATTCTTTACCTGAAAACTCTAATAAGAAATTAATTGTGGGATCCAAGATGGCGGCATGAGAGGAGAACGCCGATATCTGCCTGGGAAGGGCCTTGTGAACAGAGGGGAATCCACAGGGGAAACCCTGAGAAGAAACCTCAACTAAGAGAACCACACAACACGGAACAACACACAAAGGTTAGAGAAAAAGGGGGAGAGCGGGCGAGGAAAAGGGAAGCAGTGGTTTGGGGACAGAGACTCGGAGCGCGGCCCGGGGCTGGCAAAAACACAGGGGGATTGGGGGACTACGGTCACAGTGGAGCTGGAGCGAGGGCGGGCTGGAAGCCGAGACCTAGGGAGCGTGGAATCCCCACAAGACTATGGACAATTTAACATCCGAACGCAAGGGACAGCACACAGTGCCCTAATCAGATCACAGAGCCTAAAGTGGAGCAGGGACTGTGGAGCAGGGCGGCGGCACTTCCCGGTGGGCGGGGTGAGAGCAGGGCACCAGCCCGCAGCAGCTCAGCACCCCTGATTTACGGAGGAGACTGACTGTGAGGGAGCGCCTTCTGAGGACAGGGCTCTTGGAGTGAGGGCTGGGGCTTGAGTGGGCACAGCTGCATGGGACGTGCTTGGAGTGAATCCGGCGGTCTCAGCAGAGCCGGGAGCGTAGAGCGGCTGCCGCCCCAGCTACGGCCTGTGCGCACAGGGCTTTCGGCGCCCCGCCCACCGGGCCTCCGCAGCGCCGCTACCAGCGTGCAACTGGGCTTTTGGTGCCCCGCTCACCAGGCCGCTGAAGCGACTCTGCCTGCACGGAAGTGCGCGGCTGGGCTTTCGGTGCCCCGCCCACCGGGCAGCCCTGCAGCGCCACTGCCTGCTTGCTGGTGCACTACAGGGCTTTTGGCACCCTGCTCGCCAGGCCGCCACAGCACCGCTGCCTGTGCGTGGGACCGGATTTCGGGGCCCTGCCCACCGGGCCGCGGCAGCGCTGCTGCCTGCTCGCGAGCATGCAGCTGGGCTTTTGGCGTCCTGCCCACCGGGCCTCTGGGGCGTGGCGCACGCAACTGGGCTGCCTGCCGGGTCTCCGCGGTGTCATTGCCTGTGCGCGGGACTGCCCGGCCGACCAGGGCCTCTGCCAAGCCCCAGCCCATCCAAGTGCTGCCCTGCGGGCGTGGCTTACAGATACGATTGAAGGAGGGGCAGCCAGGAGGAGGAAAGACCAGAGCTCCTGCGCCCCGCCCCCACTGAACCACCAGCCCCCCTGCTGAAAGAGGAATCTGCTATTGTGTCTCAGGCCCGCCCTAGCTCCTACTCA
>PVKE010025665.1:0-22865 GCA_004027555.1 Craseonycteris thonglongyai | reverse complement strand
CTTCCGATCTCACATTTATAGAGAGAAATTATCTTTTTGTCTTCAGTGCATAGTTATTTCTATTTTACTTTTTGACAGATAGAGAGAGAGAGACAGAGACAGAGACAGTTAGAGAACCGAACTGTGGGAACTCCCCAGTTCAGCACGTGGGTCCTGCCTGGGCCGGAGCCGGGATTCGATCCTCGGTCCTCATGGCCCCAAAGCGAGCGCTCAACCCGCTGAGCCGTCCCGGCTTTCCCCTAAAATTTATATTTATACCTTCTTATTTTAAAAGAATTATAAAGGGAAAGATTCAACTTATAAAATTTTTATTACTACAGTGATAATTTTTATTCCTAAATATATATTACCTATTTGTATGAAATATTCATGTAATATATATATATATATATATATATATATATAACATGTATATATACACTAGATAATTTTGTGAATTTTGCAGGCTCTAAGTACAAAATCCTATCTTAGTTTAGATCATTCCTAGGTTTTTTTTAAGTTGGAAAAATGGACAAATTGAATGGCTGTAACACACACTGGGATAGAAAGAGATAATGAAGTAAGCTGCTGCTTCGAAGTTCGGGAAAAGTCAGTCTTTGGTGGAAAACGCTAGCTCAGTGTCTAGTTCAGAGTTTTGCAGATTTAAAGACAAATACCAGTTTTACAAGAAATGATCAGGAAGTAGAACCTGATTTACATTAACCAGAATTTTAGAAAGACTAGTTTATACACCAGATTGCCAATTTATGTTCAAATCTGTATTTAACAAGCCAACAAATCCTATTAGTTAGGACACAATACCCCACCTCACAGTAGAAAGCAAATCATAGCACACCCACAGGTGAGCACAGAACAAGAAGGTGTCCGATGTCTTTAGAAGAAAAGTCTGCCAGGCTCTCACCACCTGCAGGATTGCATTACCCCAGCGCTGTCCCTGGCTAGACAACACTTGGCACATTCTTCCTCATCCACTGCCTTCTGCTGTTTTTTATCAGCATTGACATGATCTCTTCTGGGCGTACTTTATATTTCAGTAGAATTGAATATTGGCACCATTTTCCAAAAATACAGTTGGGCCTTTACAACCACAAGTCCTCAGTCTCTGAGGCAACACATTTACAAGCCATTTTGTACAAGGAGCTACTTTTACAGATGTTTTGTCTGCCCATGAGAGCTGGTTTTCACAGCTCTTCCTCGCTGTTCTCCTGCTATACCCTTAGTACCTGTAGCTTCTTATGAATTGATGGTATACATTGCTCTTTACTTTATTAAATAATCATCTGCTTACATAGCTTTGATGGTTCTAACAGTGAAAAAATGAAAAATATTTTCATTATAAATTTCATCAATATTTTAGAGGAATAAGCTATTGGAAACCATCTTCAATTTTCTATCACTGTTTTCAGCTTCTTCCCTCTGGAACAAAAGGTGATGGAGGGGAAAATGGAAACATTGAAATAAATAATTTGGGTGTCAAATTTCTTGAAAATATTTTACTCTTTATTCGATGTGAAATATGACACTGATGTGCCCTTCCGGAATTTATGTATTTAATGACTTGTGGGATGAGCTCTATCTACTGAGAATGCTTACAAGGGGTGGTTTAATTGATCTTCAGCAGCACTGCTATCCACATCTCATCATTCAACCTGAACGTTTTAAAAAAGAGGAGAGGTAATTTGCAGAATTTTCTAGGCTTATTATGTATTTCAAGCGAGCTACCCAATTTTATTTTCTTTTAGGGAACCAGTAGGAATCATCAACGCAGCAGATTCTGCTTTTACAAAAATACGCCATCAGGGAAAGCCGGGATGGCTCAGCAGGTTAAGCGCTCGCTTTGAAGCCCCCGGGGACCGAGGATCGAATCCCGGCTCCGGCCCAGGCAGGACCCATATGCTGAGCTGGGGTGTTCCCACAGTTCGGTTCTCTAGCTGTCTCTGTCTCTGTCTCTCTCTCTTTCTGTCAAAAATAAAATAAAATAATAAATATGCACTGAAGATAAAAGAATTACTCTCTCTAAAAAAAAAAATTAAAAAAAAATACGCCATCTATTTCATCGGTGCTGTGGACAGCAGAGAAATGTTGCATAACATTGAGAATGCGGTGCCATCAAGGACACGATTCAGGGGCGGCCCATTCAAGGCCCGTGGGTTAGGCGAACTAAGGTCTGCAAGCCACCAGGTTCGGTAAGCCTGTTGGCTCTGGAGCGCCCCCGCCTCGCTCAGACCTCAGGGCACCACCCCCACTAGGGCCGGCGGCCCGTGCCCGCGCGGGTGGAGTCTGGGAGCACAAGTTCAAGGTCACCGTAACCCCGCCCCTCCCGCCCCGCATTCCCGTGTCCCTGGAGACGCCCTGGCGCCCTCGCGCCCAGCGCTGGCGCTACCAGGTTTCGCCGCCCCTGCGGGGAGTGAAGGCAGCGCGGGGCCCACACCTGCCGCCGGCGAGGGACAGCCTTGGGAGGCACGGAAACCCAGAGCTGTGCCCCGGGGCCAGCCCCCGCGAGGTTCGTGACGCTGGGACGAGGCTCGGGCCCGACCTTCGCAGCTCCCAGCAGAGGCGGGCCGTTCTCCCGGGCACTGCCTTCCCGGACCCCCCAAAGGCCTCCCTCGGCTGTCTAGGGACTCAGTCTCCTGCTTCCTTAACTGAGGCCCTCGCCCTTTACTTTAAGAAATGATAGAAGTAGGAGCAGAGAAAGGCAGTCTTCTCATTTCCCAGTTCACCTGACCCTGCAAGGGCCGTGGAAAAATAAACAGACGTAGGAATCAATTATTAGGCCTGTTCGGAACGACGAGGTAGCAGATAGGGAACTGAGATGCCTTCAGTTTGAGCAAAGATAACTCCCATCTCTCATAAGTTTGGGAGATCATATTGTTATTCCTAATTATACGTGTTTTGGAATGTATCATTACATGTACTACATAGTTCAGATGTTTGTCATTTCATTGAATCAGTATTTCATTTCTCCCATAGTGTGTATACTTGGGTTTTTTTTTAAGTTTCTCTGAACACATAGTAAGTACTTGGTATTTGCTGTGCGAATAAATCTTATTCCATGCTTTGTGGAAGGGAGAGGAGTTACTCTGTTAGGTAATTGTAAATGTTTTTCCTTCTCTCCTTTGCCATTATTCTTTGCTTCCAGATTTTCAAGCACAAGTCTGTAAGCCTGGAAAGACCTCCAGCAGTGATCTCCAAATGTAAGTCAAGTGAATCATGGCCTGACTTCACCTTTCCTGATTTATATTTTGATTTAACCATTAATAAATGTCAGTTGGTAGGAAATGTGTAGGAAATCTGTTTATTTTATTGAGCAACTTATCTCATTACTACCATGGAGTGCTAGAAGTGTCCAGAAATTTTAACAAAAAATAAACACTTAGTGACTCTAAACTTCTTCGTGTGATTTTAAAAAATTCTTTACAGAAACACAATTATATGCATTTCTTCTGTAGTTTTCTTTAAGCTTTCATAGTAAGAGAGTTGTGGTGATATGAAAAGTTCCAATTCTTAGGAATGATTTTTTTTGCTGATTGTAAAGCCATTATTTATTTTGAACTCACTTGAGGACAAATAATAAATTTGCCTACTGTGGTTTATTGACTTTATTTCTCACATCTCAGCTTTTACCCCGAAGTGACTGAATTCTGGAGACAGTGGTCAGCCTCAGACATAGTCACACCCCACATGGACTCTGTCCACACAGTGCTCCCCGCCCTTTGTGTTTCTTGACAAGGGTATCTCCTGAGGTAGTGGGCAAGAGGGTTACTCTTTGAAGAATTTTACTAGGGGACCAGAGATTTAAACTCACACCGTGGGATACATTCAGCATGACCCAACATTCTCACACCTTTCATCCTGTATTTCTTCATTCTCATTTGTCTTTGCATGGGAGGGCCAAATTTAGAGACTAAATACAACCAATGCAAGAGCCAACCAGCAGATCAAAGAATCCACCAAATCTCTTCTGAATACCAACAGTGGAGTGGCTTCAGGCAGCCTTTTGATCTTTGTCTCCTCCCTGGTGGTGCCCCATGCTGCACCGCCCACTTGCTGGGACTAGGGGAGCTGCCTCTGAGTCCTAACAGACTGCTTCAGCCTCAGCTCCCGGGGCTGAACTCATGTTTGGTACCAGCCAGAGAAGGGCCTTACTCACCTGAACCTGAACCATTGCCATTCTTGTCATTGCACCCTTCTTGTGTGATTTCCTCGGTGGTCGTAAGCTAGGAGCTGGGAACACTGTCTGGCCAACACCAGAAAAATGATGCAACTTATTTTAATGAGCAAAAGGCTTTCTCCACTCTAGAGGTATAGTTTAAGCTTGAAATAAGAGTACCCTAGGAATTCTTGCATTTTTTCCCCCCACTTACTTTCCCCTTGGCTGCTTCTATATGCTTCTATATGCTAGGTTACAGCTACCTTCTACTTTAAGAAAATTTAGCATAAATAAAACTGAACTTATAAAAGAGTTAATGATTACTTAGATAAGAGAACAATTTGTCAAGAACCCCTTAAAATATTTGATGCATTTCAAATATTGTTTGCAAAATTTCAATATATACATTATCTATTGTGTAAAACAAAATACACTTACGCAACCATGTACTGTGCAAAACAAAATCCTCTTTGCCAACAGGCATAGGCAAGGTGGGATGTGGGCCTTAGAGTAGGGAGGGAACCTGCTCAGCTTCCACCCCAACTCTGACTTTAAACTGTCCAATATAGATTGGTTGAGGGATATTTTTCCCAACATGCAGTTAATAATTTTTTTCTACTTCGTCATTCAGCTCTGACCACCCCCCATTCGGAGTTTGTGCCTTGAGGCTTGCCGGCAGGGCTTGCAATACTTACATTAAACTAAATTTAAGAGTAAAGGTGCTCCTGCTGCTAATGTTCTCAGATCAGAGGAAAGCAAAATGAAGGAACTGGCAGCTGAAACTTTAATAGTAGGAAACATTGACTCAAGTTTTGAAAAAAAAAAATCACAGTTGATCTGTGTGACAAGACATGTTCCTCTCCATGTATCACATTTGCATCTGATTTCATTAGATGTTTATATTTTCTAGCTAAACTAATCTAACCCAAGTAAACATCAGACAAGATACATTTTATATCACATACTGGTAGCCTAACTTTGGGGGGTGCTTATTATATACATCTTGATGGGGTATATTGTCTGGACCAGAGCTTCTGGGCCCTGGTCCCACTATCTCTTAAGTAGCCTGATCTGCCTAGTATTTGGAAAAATTACAAGTTCTGTTTCCTCTTTTCGAAGCACAACTACGCGGAGATCACCCTGGCCCCAATGCCCTTGGTGAGCAAGGGGCAGAGGGGTTCTGAGAACAGTCTTAATTCATAGAGGATGCAGTGTCTTCCACTGAAGCGAGTACAGTCGTTGTTCTCTTGTCTCACTGTCAAAATCCCCAGTTAGACAGATCAGGGCCCAGATTTTCTCTCTCACATTAGAGGACTCTGAACAGTCTTCACAGCTTCTATGAAATAGGTTCATGGGAGATGGGTTTGGAAAGCCTTTGTTGTCCCTTTAAAGCTGTACATGAGGCTCAACCCTATGTTGGTCATAATTTCTCACCACATGTTCTGCATAATGTTGCCATTTAGTAAGTTCTGGTTACTCAAGGAACTCAACTAGTTAATGAAGCATTTAATCAGGAAAAAAATAGGCTTTTTAAAAATTACAAAAGAATTAAGTCACTATGTTATGAAGTTATGAAGTATAATGCAATGTGTTTTTAATGTTGTTAGAGGAGAGAAATAATATTTGCTATTTAGACCCTCTGCTTTAAAACTATATATAAAAATAGGTGAATATTATTATGTTTCATGGATCATATCATGCACTGATAATATGGGGATTTTAGAATTCTATTACATCTATAACAAGACACTGATCTGCATTAGGATTTTCTCTTTAATTATGTGAAAAATTATTTTCAGACTAGAGTGGCATCTATTTTTGCAACACAAGACTGCCTATTGCTCAAAGATTTTTCCTGAAGTCTTAATACCCCACCCCCAAACCCCCTCCCCATCTTTTTAGCACAGAGGAATGTGTCTCAGCCATCCACAGGTGGCTCTACCGCGTCTGATTATGTCTTCGTGCCTCCACCTCTACCTAAACCACCTTCCTTTCACCCAGATTTCACAGTGCGCCCTCAGCTGGCCTTTCTGCTGCCTGCCTTTCTTCCCCATACAGTCTAAGTTTAAAACAGAAGCTAGAGTGAACCTTACAAGGTGGAAGTCATATTATGTCACCCCTCTGCTCTAAATTCTCCAGCGGATTCTTTCCTCAATCACAGTAAAAGTCTCAGGGTTTACAGTAACTTTCAAGACCTTACCTACACCATTAGAACACAAAATTTCTCCTCACTTTTTTGACTGTCTCCTTATGCTCTTATTTATCCCTTTGCCACTAGTGAGCATTTGGGTAATTTCTTGTTCCTTTATATTTTCACTATATATCTTGTCACCATCTGCTGTTCTATATATTTAGCTTATTTGTATATTGTCTGTTTTCCCCCCATACCCACCCCTATAAGTAGATTCTTGAGGTCAGAGATCTTTGTCCTTTTGTTCACTACGGTATCTTCAGCACCTAGAACAGTACCTGGAAACAAGTAGTAGTTCAATAAATATTTGTTGACTATATTCATGGCCCAGATTGATGGTGATTTATCCTAGGTCATACAGGCAGTAAATAGAGGTAAACTATTTAAAACCAAAAAGGCCTCCCAGTTGCGTGGTAGAGCTAAGGGTAGAGGTCACAACTGGTGGACATAGTGCTTGGGGCATCAAGAGGCTCTGGCCTTTTGGATGCCTCTCTATTTAACAGCAGAAGTGTGGGTTCTTTTGCATCTGAAAACCTTTGCAACGTATGACAATCTTTTCCATTCTAAGCCCACTGACGTTATTTCCACACTTTTTCCTCTTCGGGGTATAGTTTAGATAACTTGACTGTATAGACCTGCTTTGATTATGGCTCACCTACCTTCTCCACTGTCGTGCATGACATTTCCCCAGTGTGGCCACATTCCTATCTTCCATCTCACATTCTGTTCTTTCAGTGTGACTCTGATGCTCTCCTATTGACAGCGGATCTGTGTTCATTAGCTTTGAATCTGGGCAGGCCTGCTATTACAGCGGAAGTGATGCTATGTGACTTCCAAGGTCAGGCCCTGAAGCAGGTACAACTTCCATGTGGCTTTTCTTTGGGTACTTGCCTGTGGAGCCCTAAGCTGCCACATAAGAGGCTAAGGCTGCCATGCTATGAGGAAGCCCAAGCCATATGAGGAGGAGACTACATGTTCGGATTCTGCAGAGAGCCCCAGCTGAGGGCCCAGCTAATAGCATCAACTAGCAGATATATGAGTGGGGACACTTATAGTTGATTTCTGCCTCTGTGTCTTCCCAGCAGAGGCCCCAGCCACTGTGGAGTAGAGTCAAGCCATCCATATGGTGCCCGGTCCTAATCAATGAACCACAGAAAGTGTAAATGATAACAAAATGATGGTTGCTTTACACCCCCCTTTTTAAATGAGTTGTTACACTATTGTAGCTATGTGACTCTCACAGCAGCTGTCTTTGTGCTGAGAGTCATTCTGGCATCTGTCACTTCTAAGGCATAACCTTATTTGTGAGTGATAAAGTTTTCTGGAAATAGCAATTTTCAATTACTGATTATAACAGGATAGCAATGCATGAACATTTGAAATTCACTGGGGTCCTATTATAAAAATCTTCACTGTTTTATAACAACCATGCCTCTTAACAAAACTCATATCAATGCTACTGATTGGCTGCATTTTCAACTCATTTATCAGATTTCCTTCTTTGGTAGAGATACAGACAAGTAATAAATTGGCCAAAAGGTAGATAGTAATGAGAGAATCGACCTATAGAATCCACTGAGTATCATTCCTGAATAACAGAGCTTTAGCTCTCCATACAGAGACGTTGCTCAGGTGACAGACTATGAATCTAATCTCTAAAAATATTCTTTGAAAGATTTATTCTTTAAAATACCATTTCTGGTTTTTTTTCTTTTTCTAGTACAAAATGACCACCCTGCCCCCACTCACCATGACACGCCCAAAGCTTGCATCCTTAGCCAGAAAGAAGCTTCCGTGCACCCCCAAAACAATTCCAAGGTATGTGGCCCTGGTTTTCATTTCTTTTCCTACACAGTGGATTTCTTGCATTAAGAAACATAGTGTATCTCAAGTAGGGGGAAAACTTTAAAAACAAAAGTATATTGTTATATTCAGAATATTACAATTTGCTGCTTCAAAAAGATGAATGAAACCCATTTCAATATTAAGAATACAGCATTTAGCAAGCTAGTGCTCATTTGATCATTTGATTTCCTATTTCAATCATATCATGGTTTCTAGAAAGCTTTGAAGATACATTTCTTTTTAAAAATGTGTGTGGCAAACAGAAACTTAGGAATGAAACACACATAGCTTCTAACCCACAAGGTCCCAAGTGTTGATTTCTGTTTTGGAGGAAGGAGGACACAGTCACCTACCAGGGTGGATTGGCAGGCACGATTTCGCCCGGAAAGAACCAAGGGGCTCCAAATGCACCTCCAAACTGCTGCTGCCGGGAAGGGCCACAGTGCTCCCGAAGCAGCCGAGCAACAGCAGGATGGAGAGCAGGATGTATTTTGTTCTAATTACGAACATGAACTAAGATTGGGTTATTTAGTACTTGCATTTATAGTTGTATTGAGTTTTAGTAATGTACATATTATTAATCAATATAAATAATTTATAAGTCTAGGTTCGATTGTTTTTATATGCCTATTTTTCAATTCCTGCAAGGCATAATGATCAAAGTATTAGGAGAGGACTTTGTTCCAAGAATCATACCTTCTTTTTAGTGTTTCTGGGAAAGACCAAAGTCCCTGGACCCAAATAAATACATCCAGCTAAGACTACCTAAAAGTTGTTTCCTTAATAATAGAAAATCAAATTTTCAAAAAATTTGAACAGATTTTTCAGTAGATAGATGCGTAATTACATATATATTTATTGAAGTATAAGTGAAATAACACTATATTACTGATATATATATATATATATATATATTTACTTTTGAGCAATGTAAAATATTAACAAAATCTGAAAAAGCTTATTCGTCCTCTCATTTTTAATGATTGAGATTACATTTTCTTTTCAACATTTGCAAAAACAAAGACAATTTCACATTCCTAAAATAAGGTGAATTTTACAGAAACTTTTCCTTGTATTTTATTGAAGAAAAACATGTTTATCATAACCATTTAAGAAAAAATTTTGTATCAGCATTCTCCATTAATTTCTGAATAAAAGCAGGTATTTGTGTAGTTTCACACTCGCATGGTTATAAGATGTTAATCGTATGTTTATTTTTAAAAGGTGCAAGGGGGTGTGAAGAATGAACACACTACATGTGTAATATACTCATATTTCTCAGTAAAATCTTCTTAAAATCACTTTGCACCTTGAACTTTTAATAATAATTTGAGTTTTATGTACGATTTTTAAAAAACACTCAAAGCATTTCAGAACAAAATTTAATAATATTTGGAACAAATAAATTTTACACAGTTGTATCCAGTAGGTATTCTTAATTCAAGATTTTGTGCCTAACAGAAAGTTATACTATGAAATAATATGAGTAAAATGGAAGATCTTTTAAGCTTTAAGGAGAAAGCTCCATTGATTTAAGAACACAGATTATTTTAACACGTTTGCTGTTTTGTTTGTTTACACACTAGGTTTAAAATTCGCACCTGTCTTTTTCCATTGATGGAAATTAAAAATTTGAAATTATTCATCAATAACCTAATTCTATAGCTAATTGCTGAGCATTTATTATATGTAGTAGTATTCTCTGAATATTTCTATTCTCCTGGTGACATTTTATGTTGGTAGATTTTCAGCTTGACAAGGCAGTGCTTTATTATTTCTTTCCATTTCATGTAGGTCTCAGTTGATCAAAGGAAAAGATGACATAGATCATTATCTGGAGGTGAATTTCAAAGGATTGTCAAAAGAGGAGGTTGCTGCGTAAGTATAACCTCTTAAAGGTGCTTTAATATAAAGTTTATTTATTTTGTCTTGATTCTTTACTGAAATTTCAATTTTCCTGTGCAGTACACCTTTTCATCAGACAATGGCATTTAAAAATTAAAGCTCATATTAAGTAGTGATAAGTCATGTCTATTGCTCTTACACGTATCATAGTCTAATTTTATGGCTCTCAGAATTCTCATATTTACCAAGATATTATCCTGTTACATTTGCAGCATTTTAGTTGTCTGTGCCATTTACTGCTTGTTAACATCCATCTTATGGTGTGTTGCCTCCATGAGGGAGAAAAAAGCTTTAAGAAAAAAAAATCATATATATCTTTTTCCTGGTGATTTAAAAACAGATTCTTACTAATATTTCTTTCCTCCTCCCCCAAGAACCCACAAAAATAATTAATGGATTATAATTTATTGGTTAATTTTAAAATAACTCTAAATTGGTCATTTTTTAAATTAACGATGTAAACGTTGATATTTTACCACAAGTTAGAACCTAATTTAAGGTGTGAGTAAAAACAGGATAAAAATCATGTAAGTTAGTGATAAATTAATAGAAGCCAGGAATAAAAGCTAAACAGATTTAATATTTCTTACCTATGGACTTGGTGACTCTACCATTATCAGATCTTTAGATGTAAATATTGAAAAATGGAACTCTTATAAATACTAATGCATTTTAGGGAATTCATTAAATGAGTCAAAATATTTTATGAAAACTTGATGTTAAAATTTCTATTAGTATTGTCTAGTACTATGGGAGCCAATGAAAGAATATTCCTAATGATGTTTTTGGTATAGGTTTTTCATATAGTCTAAAATTCTAAGCCCTGATATAGTTCATTTTATTAGGTATTTGTCAGTTTGCATATGACAGGGAAAAGTGGAACAGGTTATTCTGTTACTATTTTATTTTATAGAGTGACAAAATTTTATAGTAACTGTAATTACTATCTTTCTTGGAGCTCTATGGACTACCATGTGTAGGGACCTTTGCTTAAATGCTATTCTGATTGTTAATTTGTTAACTTTCCATGGTAACCTGTTGGATAAAATTAAAGGCCAATATTGTCAGATGATACAATTATTAAATTAAAAACATATATGACTTATATTACATTCTATTTAAATATAATGATATCTAAATAGCTGTAATTGGCTTAAGAATTAGGACTTAAATTTGGAATTAAACTTATTCTTCGCGTAATTTAACAAGATGGAAATCCATATACTTAAAATCAGCTAAGCTTTCAGTGTATACTGAAGAAAACTTTTATCTAAGTGCAAAATAGACTATGCTGATGAGTATTCTCTTAATAATATTGTTTTCTTTTTCACTAAGGAGATTACCAAATTGATTTCAAGTCCATATTATGCTACAGAAAACAAGTAGCACTAGGTAATTCTCAGTCCTTAATGTTGCGTTCTCCTTAAAGCTTCCTGCACATGAATACTTTAGACCAAAGCTTTTTTTCCTAAGAAAGTGGTTGCAAACCTTTGTAGGAAGATAGCTTGTCCTTAGCTCACTATTACACTTTTGATTGATACACTTTCTAGACATTGACCCAGACAAACTAATTGAGTAGCTTTGTAAATGGGGAAGTTGATAAATGATTTCAGCATCTCCCAGCAACAGCCAACAAGTGCCGTGAGGAATCGTGCATTCTGCTAGTCAAGGAATTGCTGCATACAACCTTTTATTAGCCACTCAACTCTGAAAAGATAAATTGGTTGGCAAGCATTTATTAAGTGCCTACTTTGCATCTAATATAAGGTTTTTCACAGTGGGGGAGACAATGGTATTTTATTGTAAAATGCTTGGCTTCATCCTTGGCTCTGAGACAATAAGATCTATGAGCAGGAAACAGGTATGGAATGAATGAGAGCTGAACAAACTGTGAGGTGCAGCCTGGCATGCTAGAGAAAGTCAAAGACTGAGGCAGTAGGATGGAACTTGCCAAGGAAGAAAGATTTTGAGCTTTGTTCCCTGTCTAGTAGCATTATAAAATGACCAAAGTGTATATTACAGATCCTCAGTATACAAGGATGTAATGGGAGGAAATTGATGAATCAATTTTCAATTAGTCAAAAGCACTAAGATAGACTCTCAAATCCCTCTCTATACTCGCTGTTCTTCTTTAAGATGGTAATAGATGTTACCATTATTACTCATTATATAATTGATGTAAGCTAACTTTACTATCCCTTAATATGTGTGTACTCTTTGTTTAGTCCCAAAATAACCACTCATCATCTACCTCAAAGTGTACCAGCTTACTTACATACAAACTCACTCTCTGACTTTGCTGTTAACACAGTGGGAGCAGAGTTCCTGTTCTTGTCTAAGGATGATGTCCCTTCTTGTGCTCTCATACTGGCCCCTCTTACTTGTGCCAAGACTTCCTTCTGCGGGTAAACATGTTTTTGGTAAACATGTTTTCCTCTACATCAGCAATTTCTCCTTTTCCACTGGATCAGTATCATTAGCATTCATATCTACTCTGGTATTTCTCTTGACTTCTTATCCCCCTCCAGCTTCTACCCCATTTTTCTCTACCCTTCACAGTAGCCAGAATCACTCTTTCAGTATTTCCACATTCCATTCTCGCCTTTATTGACTCTTAATAGATTTCCAGCCCCAGAACTCACTAAGATATCTCTGTGTAGGGTAACCAACATCCTCCATTTTCACATCTACTGATCGTGTTTCTGCCCTTATTTTATTTGATGTCTTCACGGCATTAATGGAGTTGCACACTCTTCTTAAAGGATACCAAGTTCTGTGTTTCTTTCTCCAAACTCTTTGACTATGCTGCCTCAGTCTCCTTTGTTGGCTGGCTTTCTCTTTTCAGACTCTCAGTGGTGGATTGTCCTTAGGCCTTCCATGTCAGCTATGCTCTCTACCTGGATTCAGTCTTATAATTTTCAAATATTAGTAATAACCTGATCATCAAATTTATATATCCAGCTCTGATCTCTTCATTAAGCTCCAGATTTTTATGCCTGCTTGACATATGCACTTGAATACATAATAAATATTTCAAGGTCAATATGGCCTGAAACTGGACTCTTGCTTTACTCTTCCTGCCTCTCACATGCCCCCAACTCCCTACCAAATAAGTCTCCCACAGTCTTCCCTCAATTCAGTAAACGGTACCACAGCAGCCTTGAGTTTCACCTTGCCTTAACCACCCCTTCCTGTGTCTAACCCATCAGTATATCCTAAAATATATAACTCCAAAATACATCCTGTGTTCACCTATGTCTCTTATTTGCATGGCCACCATCATTTTGTGCCAAGATCTCTGGAATAATCTTCTAATTGCTCTTCTCATATAATCTTTAACTCTGCCAGAATTCAGCTGCCAAGAGTGAGCTGGGAAAAATTAGATCATGACACTCCTCGGCTTAAAACGGTCCAAGAACTTCCCCAATTGCTCTTATGATGAACTGAACTTGCTCATCATGGCCTCGCTCTATGCAGGATTTGGATTTTGCTGACCTCTCTGACCTTTTTCCCCATTCTCCCCACCACTCACTCCTCTCAGTGTGGCCTTATGCTGACACTCCTTGACATGTGGATGTTACCTTGTATGTGATCTACTTAGTCTGCCATTCTTTGAACTCATAATTTAGTAGCTTTTACTTCACCCACAGTTACTCCCAGACAAATTGTCTGGGTCTATTTTTGCTGTGACCTGGTCCCCATCTTGTGTTAGAAGTTTATATGTCCACTGTCTTCATCCCCAGCAGAGTGGATGTTCCACAGGACAGGCGTAGGTCTCTCTCTATGTGTGTGCCACTGTGTCCCCTGGGCCTAATCAGGGCCTGGCATGTGGTCAGATCTCAGTAACTAGCTGTGAAGTGAATGAAGGAGTGAAGGAATAAATTTAAGATTAGCACCACCATGAAATAGGTATCCTACTATGAATATTCTTTGGTTACAACATTTTTAGTTCAGTGTTGCATGTAGCTGGTGTGAACTGTTGAACCAAGGAAGTTCATTTGACTTATAATTTTACTTCCTTAGAAAAGTTTTCAAATAGTTCATTGTTAGTATTTAACTAAAGATTATGTTGTGCTTCTGTACTTTCTTTATTCTGTATTATATTATCAGAATATGTTATTGTTTTTTAAAGGACATTAAGTATCACTTATTATATCATAATTGCTTTGAGTAGCTAAGTAATAAAAGCGTCATTTATAGATTCAAATAAAAATTTCTGGGGGGCAGTTTTTACAGCTTTAGCTATGTATATGAGGATACAAAATAAACAAAATCATCAAGGGACAGAGAATGCTAATCTGCTCAATATTATTTTCCACTTCAGATATCAGGTTCTATTATCTGGAAGAATACATTTAGTTCAGAATTTTGTGCGTCTCTCACATATTGCTTTCTTCCAGAATGTCTTTCAGCATCGTCAGTTGATGTTCACTGTGTCACTTTTTGACACAGTGGTGATTAGTACTATCAGATACCATATTCAATGAGTTTGGGTTGTACAGAAACAAAGAACCATTTATTTTCATATTTTTTAAGGCCTTTCTCTCCTGCTTCCTTTTGAATTGTATTATACTTACTCACTTAAAGTAAATTAGCTTTTTGCCAGCCTTAGGTTTTCATCTTGAATTTGTTTCAAAATTCTTCCGAAGGTGCTTTTACAAAGGTATACACTTGTTATAAACAAATTTAGCACTTGAATTTGCACAATGGCCAGGCACTCAAAATATATGTGGCTAGGTGAAGGTGTTTATTCAGGATATAATATAGATATAACATTTCATAACAACTTTGTGGGAATTTAGATCACTTCAGGTATGCACTCTTTCCTGTGCTTCATTCATTTTATTTACTTTGAATAATTTTGTAAAATCATTTATTTTCTTTCCAAAGCATTTTGCTCTTTTGTAAAGTAGTAAGTTAAATTCTGTATAGAAGTTTACAAGTCAAAAATTTTTTTAAGAAGCCAGTGGCCACCTAAATGACTACATAACTAACAGGAACAGGCAGGAAAAAAGATGACTTTGTCTGAACTGAGCTGAGCAACTGGGGAATGTCTGGTTCACTGCTGAGTCTCTATTACCTATTACAGTATCCAGTGCATAGTAGTCACTCAATATTTTTTTAATTAAGCCCAACAACACCCCAGCCTGTTTAATCTCTTCTGTTCTCACACTGAAATTTATTCTTTGTCAAAATAATAATAATGACTAATATTTGTTGAGCACTTACTATGTTGCAGATACCGCTCTAAGTGCCTTTTATATATTAATTCATTTAATGGTAGGAAAATCTTTGGTGGTTCTATTTACAGCTAAGGAACTTTAACTATTTAGTAACTTGCCCAAGGTCACAAGGCTAATAAGTAGAAGAGCCGGAGTTTGAACCTAGGTGGTCTGGTTCTAGAGCCTGTTCTTTAACCATTACACCATTCTGTCTCTGAAGTCACTCAGACCGTCATTAAATAATATTCTCTCATCTCCGAGCCTTAGTGTATTGCCATTCCCTTGGCTTAAGAATGCTTTCCCCCCTTACCATTTTGTGGCTAATTCTTACTCATTCTTAAATGGTTCCATTATATTAGATAACCTTGCTAGTATACTACCTATTATAAAACCTAGTATAAAATCTATAATACCCAAAAAGCCTCCCATCACTGCATTTATAGCACTACTTAGTCGTTGCTGCTTTGTTTCCTCTACCAAACTGTGAGTTTCAAGAGGGATGCTTTGCTCACTGTGCTTCCTTGCACGGTGCTTGGCTCATAGGTATGAGATCAATGAGTGGCAAACATTTATCCCTTCCTAGCCTTGCACATGTGCCCAGTCTGAAATGCCCTTCTCCTTCGCTGATGCCTTGTGTACTTAGTAAACTTTTGTCTTCCAGCTTCTGCCTCTTTCTTGTCCTTGGAGGCCTCCTGTGACTCACCTTTACCCACATGGTAGAGTTCAGAGCCTGTGCTTGAACTCTCTTAATAGCCACTGACAATCATGTACACGTGGTTCTTTTATTTCCTCCTTGATTAATGTTTAACACACTATAGACTGTGACCAATTAGTGGGTAGTGGTTGTGACCCATCAGTTTGGGGATCATGACCAGCATTTAAAAAATGAGAGAGTAGTAAAATAAATTAGAAAAGAGTGTTTTGATAAGGCAGAATATTGGGAGACTGTCGGGTGTAATGACAGAGCATGGGTTCTAAAACCACACTCTTGGACACAGCTTCACACTTACTAACAAAGTCACTGGTTGGTTTTGGCCATGTTAACCTTTCTGTGCCTCAGTCTCCTTCTCTGGAAAAAAAAAAGAGAGAGAAAATGTTAATAGGACCTGTCTCATGGAATGGTTATAAGGATTAATTGAGTTAATCCTTATTATATCCTTTATAAATAGAAGGATATTTATAAAGAGATGAGAACATTTTAGGTATTAGTGGTTTTAAACGTTTGTTTCATGTATGCACATGTGAAATATATATATATACATGTACTGAATTACAATGGAAAATGACTTTCTTACTGTGAATTGCCGTAAGGAAAGGATTATGTTTTATTCTCCTTTACAACTCTACTGACTTACACGGATAACACTTTATTGCCTGCTTACTTTGTTTCTAAAAAGGATTGAAGGAACTTAAAGTTAATGTTTCATATACACAGCTATCAGATTATAGAGAATAAAAGGCAAATAAAGGAGAAGTATGTAAATATGGTTCCCACTAGAGTTCATATAGTTTCCCGGAGGGAACATTAACTTTCACTCTGAACTTCTGGGCAGACTGATCAAAAAGAAAGATGTGATGGACTATACAACTCTCATTACCTGATGAAACACAGCAGGTCTTCAAGAGACAAGCTTTTTTCTGATACTGAATTCCAAAAGGAAGTTATCACATGACCTTCTTTCAGAAAAATGGAGCAATATAATCTAACTTGCACAGCTAATAAACCAAAAAATGGGTATCTAGACAGCTTGTTATAAATATTATATCTCTTAGCTAGGTTTTATTTCAGTCAAGATAATAATGGGTAAGATATTTTAAGTGAATACTCTGTCCTCACAATAACTCTGTGAAGACTTGTTACCACTCCCAGACACCAAGACATAGAGAGGTTAAATAATCTGACCAAGGTAATCTAATGTTATAAAGAAGCAGAAGCAATGAGGTAGGGTAAAAAAGAATGGTTCATAGAGAGGAAGGAATGAACAAGCTAGAAAGCAAATGGATCAGACATACATCAGAAATCAGATTTCTAGACTACCTGAATTCCAATACTATGATAGATCTAAAACCTGCCTCTGGGTTCACCTCATAAGGACTGAATCATTCTACAATCCCTTAAACTGTTCTGAAGTAATCTCTTATCCTATAACCAGCATAGCCAAAGAAATATATTGCTGAACAAAGGAATTGTCTTAAAAGTTCAGTTTAGGATTTTTTCCAAGATCATAATGGGTGGCTGAGCACATTTCCTTCCTTATATTTGAAATGACTACATGGAAATTCAAAAGATAGTAAATTCTAATATGATGAGAAAGAAGGGAAGAGAAATAAGATATTCCAAGACTTTTAGACATACATGCTCAGAGAGCAGTTGGAATATTATTAGGGAGAAAAAGTGACATATCATAATGATAAAAGGAGTCAGTTCATCAAGAGGACTTAATCCTCCTAACTGTGTTCCTAATGACAGAACTTCAAAATGCATAAACAAAAACTGATAGAAAGTAAAGGAGAAACATACAAACCCACAGTTACAATTGGTGGTTCTATCACTGCTCTCTGAAGAATTGATAGAAAAATCAGTAAGAATATTGAATACGTGAACAATACCATCGATCAACTTAAATAATTGACATTTACAGAACATTCCACCAAACAATAGTAGAACACACATTATTTCCAAGTGCACATGGAACATTTATCAAAGTGGATGATATTCTCAGCCATAGGATAAATTTCAATAAACTTTAAAGGACTTAAATCCTACAAATTATTTTCTCTTACAACAGTGAATTAAATTAGATATAATAATAGCAGGAAGATCGCTGGAAAATCTCCACAAATTTGGAAACTATACAACATACTTCTAAAAAAAAAATGGATAAAAAAAAAATTACGAAGCAAATTAGAAAATGTTTTGAACTGAATGAAAAAGAAAACATGGCATAACAAAATTTGTGGGATACAACTGAAGTAGTACTTAAAGGGAAGTATAGCTTTAAAATGCTTATATTAAAAAAATGAAAATTTCTGAAATCAGTGCCCTAAACTTTAATTTTTTTTAACTAGAAAAAGAAAGCAAATTAAACCGAATAATAGCAGACACAAAGGAATAGTAAAATGAGAGCAGAAAACAGAAAAACAATAAAGGAAATCAATGAAACTAAAAACTAGTTCTCTGAAAAGATCAATAAAATTGATCAACCTCTAGTCAGACTGATCTGAGAAAAGAGAGAAGACAGCATATACCAATTTCAGAAATGAGAGGGCACATTAGATTATACAAATATGAAAATGCTTTTCAGGAAAAAAGTGTTATGATAAATTTAACAACTTAATATGAAATGGCTAAACTCCTTGAGGAGCACTGCCAAGTTCACTTAAGTAGAAATAAGTAATAAAGTAGACTTCTATATTCATTAAAGAGATTGATTCATAGTTTTAGAAACTTCGCACAAAGAAAACTCCAGGCCCATATGCCTTCACTGGTGAATTCTACCTAACATTTGAGGAAGAAATATTGCCAATTTAGCATTTACTCTTCAGGAAAATAGAAAAGGAGGGAGTATTTCTCAACTCATCCTACGAAACCGGAATTAGCCTGATACCAATACCCAAAAAGGCCATTACATGAAAAGAAAACCACAGAATATTATCCCTCATGAATAATGATGCAAAAAGCTTAGCGAATGAGAACAGCCAGTCTGAGCTTCTTTGCGGAAAGCCGGTGCATTGTGCAAAGTCCCATCCATTTGGCTTTAGTGCAGTAACAGCCAGCCTGTGCTGTCCTGACGTCCAGAAGGAAACCTATACACACAGGGAACCAAGCACACTACGTGTGTGAGGAAATGTTGAACGTTCTGATCATGTACAAACAAATACCCTCTGATAGTTGAAAATATATCACAATATGAGAAAAAAGAACAAAGAGAACACTTACCCTGAAACGAAGTTTTAAAGATTCCCAGTTTGTTTCCTTGCAGACATTGAGAATAATCTTACATTCCTCAAAGATTCTATGAAAGAATTTTAAAAAATAGAATTATTCAAAATAAAGATAACAATTGCTTAATTTTTTTTTTTTTAATTCAAAAGAAACGATGGACGTGAAAGACAAGGATACTCTCAACACATGAAATAAAAACAGGAAAGATAGAGAAAATATTTTAAAAGGTATGAAATATAAACGATCAGTGCAGAGGGTCAATATTTATCCAAGTGAAAGAGAGAGGGAGAAAACAAAGAGATTAAATGATGATAACTATATAAATATATAGATCTATACATAAATATACACATAGCTCTCTTTGGGGGGGAAAAAACAACAACAGAGCTTTGGGCTGAAAAAAGACTACCTAAGTAACCATAATGGAAAGACCAAAAATTTAAATATAAAATTATTAATATAAAAATTAAAACCAACAAAATTTGCAAATAGATCAATTGTCCCAAAAACTTTCCCTTGAATTGAGATGCCACTGTAATTAGATATCACATTCCTTTGTGTGTATAAATATACATGTACATACCTAATCTGTTTCATTGATTTATTTGCCTTTTTTGTGTGTGTCAGTGCTATAATACATTTCATTAATATAGTTAAAATATATTTTTATATCTGGCAGACAGTTCCCCTCTTTGTTCCAAAAGATTAGTTTTTTTCCTTATATTTTAACATTTTCATATAAATTTTAGAATTATTTTGTCAAGAGTCAGGAAAATATCATTGAGGCTTTATTGGGATCACCTTGAATTTATGTTATTTTAGGAAAATTAGTATCATTAAAATATTGAGTCTCACATTGATAAGACCCTCCAGTTAACGGTTACTGATGTTAAATAATAGTGGTGACAGTAGGCATCCCTTCACATTCCTGACTTTAGTGGAAATAATTCTGATACAGTATATTGCAAAATATAAAGTTTTTGCTGTAGGTTTTTGACATTACCAAGATAAAGAATTCATTTTGGGACTTCTTTTCAGAATCACGAATTAATTTGAAACTTTACTAAATGACTAATATCTACTGAGATTAACGTAAAGTTTCTCAGTTTTCTAATTTTGAATGCTTTTTGGATATCTAAGATAAACCCTACTTCTTTATGGTTTTAGTTTGCTATGAGTCCTTTCTATGTGTGATTAGGGATTATGGGGGGTGGAGAGGGATTTTTGCATCTAAATTATAATATTGATCCATAATTTTCTTTTTGTTTCCCTTTGCTATACTTCTAGGATTGTGTAAAATGAGCTAAAGAATTTTTCATCTTTGTGATCTAGAGAGTATAGAACATTTTGAATGAGATGAGAATTTCTTATTGAAAGTTTGATAGAACACTCCTGTAAAACCAAAGTTCTGCTCCTTTTATGAGTGGAGGATGAAGGGGAAGAGAGATTTTCTACTGTAACTGGTCTTCTAAGTGTTCACTAGCCAAGTTTGGTAGTTGATAATTTGGTATTTTTCAGGTAATGCCCATTTGTGTAGATTTTTCTATTTTTTATGATAAAGTTCAACATTTAAATCTCTTCTGTTTGTATAGAAATATTCTCTATGTCTTGGAGGTACTATGAAGACAATGGTGGATAATAAACACAGGCTCTAGAATTAAACTGCTGAAAGTTGAAATTACAGCTCTGCTATTTACAAGGTGTTTAATCCTAGACTTGTTAATTAAACTCTTGTGCCATAGTTTCCTCATGTGTAAAATGAAAAGAATAATATCTCTCTCATAGAAAATAAAGTAAGGTTTAAATAAGATAATACATGAAGAGTACTGAGAACAGCATCTAAAGCATTGTAAGCATGCAATAAAAGTTAGCCATTACTGTAATTGTACTTGGAAGTTACATACCTTTTTCATACCTAGTGCTATTTAGGTGACTTTTCTTGTTTGGCTTTCCTTGATTATACAAAGATTTGTTCTTTATAATCGTAATCAGTTCTTTTGTTTTATGGGTCAACTGTTTTGTTCTCTTATTAGTTTATGTATTTACTCTCTCTTTCCCTGTCTTTATTTGACTTCATGTCATTGTTTATTTTGTTAGGGTTTTCTCCCAGTTTCCTGACTTGAAAGCTCATTTCTTCACTGTACCAGTTGCTCTTGTTCTCTAATAAATCCATATAAATGATAAATTTACTTTTGAATACCATGGTGACTTCTTTCCCAGTATTTGATGGTTTGTTCTTTTTCTTTCTGTTCAAAATATATGTGATTTCTCCTTTAGGCAATGAATAAACTAGAATTGTATTTGTAAATTTGCAGAATGGTTTTTTTATTTTGGCTTTTTGTTTTAAGGGGAGATCTGGAAGTGAATTTTTCCTTGTGCTCAGTGAATATGCCACATGTGATAGCAGTTTATGAAATTTCTAGTGTGGCCAGTACATGGTCAATTTTTAGAAATATTCTTTGTATTTTTGAAAAATACATATAGATTCTCTGTTTGTTAGGCAGATCTTTATGGAAAGCTCTACTAGTTTTGTTTGAATCTTTTTAACTTCTACTTTATTTGTAATTTTCTCAGAAAACAAAGAATTTCTCCTTATTCTGCTATTTTTATATATTTTGAAGCTATGTTATCAGGTATATTGTTTCCTAACTGCCATATTTCTCAGAAAATTAATCTATTCATGAATTTCTGATATTTGTATGCCCCTTTGATTTTTTTCCATGCCTGAATTTTATTTTGTTTGATATTAATCATGTTATACAAGCTTGTCTTTTTATTGGCATTTGCACTACAATATGAAAATACAAAACAACTGAAATATTCTTTGTCTCAAATAAGTTACTATAATTCCTGCATATATCTATTTTGTACTATTTTCTAAAAGTTTGAATTCAAGTCTCTTTTATTTATCTTCTCACAAATATTTTCATTAGTTCTCACAGTATTCTTATTAATGCACATTTGATTTGATATACCCATGTTCTTAGTTATAAATAGGAATTTTCTAAATGTTTGAGATAGCTGCAATAAAGTAATGCAACATGCAGGAAAATGAGATATTTATATACAGATGTTTGTATATAAATCAAAATAGTCTATTAATTTTTTGTTTTTATTAATTTAGCTTTTACTAAATGCAAAACAAACTGTTATGTTCTGAAGGTATGATTATTATGTAATATAGCCTGTGAGAAATCCTGGCCTCACTGTTCATATGTGCAATACACACCTCCTTTGTAATGGTAATTAAGAGCATAGAATTTGAAAGGTGTTTTTCACTTGGCTTACAGTATGGTAGCTATCTTTTAAGCATTCAAGTTTGAAAGAGGAGACTGTATTCTTAATATATTTTTTGATATGGGGGAAATGAAAATATGTTTAGTGAAAAGATGAACTATTCCACAATAGAAACTTAAAAACCAAAGAAATGAGGTCACCTGCTTCCCCTATAATAGTCAGAACTTGACATTTCTCTTCAGTTAAATTACTACAGATTTCTTATCCAAGAAATACAGAATGATAGAACTGGACTGAGTGTAGAAATCATTTGATTTAGTTCTTAAAATTTTATCTTCCCCACCTAAAAAAAAAAAAAGGCAAAATAAT
>PVKE010025664.1:0-22868 GCA_004027555.1 Craseonycteris thonglongyai | reverse complement strand
TGCTGGGCAAGCAGTCTGAAGACATGAAAGTTGGGGCCAGAGTGGCATGGTCACACGTGTGTGTGTGTGTGTGTGTGTGTGTGTGTGTGTGTGTGTGGGTGCATGCATGTGTAGTAGACAACAGAAAACTAGGAAAGGAAACAGAAAAAAGAAAAAACTTTGGATGGTGAAAAGAAAGAAGGGGAGGGAGAGAGGGAGGGGAGGTGGGAGAGGGCACCAGCATTATGGACACACTCAATAGTTTGGTGGTTACCTGGGGAGGGGGGAGGAGGGGGGAGGGAGAGTTGTGGGGGGAGGTGGGAGTGTACACCGGATATATGGGGATGGAGGGGGAGCTGATTCTGGGTGGTGAGCACATAATGGGATGCATGGGTGATGTGATGTGGACTTGTACATCCGGAAACTATCTAATTGTTACCAATCAATGTCACCCCAATAAATTTAACAATAAAAAAAAAGAAAAAGAACATTAAGAAGCTCCCACACCCCCCCCCCAAAAAAAAAGAAAAAGAAAGAAGATTATCAGGGGCTTTAAAGGGGTCCAGAAGAAGAAGAATGGAAGAAAGCTTCCTGAAGATGCTTTAAAAGTGTTGAGAAGGGAAGCCGGATGGCTCAGTGGGTTAAGTGCTCACTTTGCAGCCCCGGGAACCGAGGATTGAATCCTGGTCCCGACCCTGGCCTGTGTGGACCCATATGCTGAACTGGGGAGATGCCCCCAGTTCAGTTTTCACCGGGGTGAGACCCCGGCCCAGTTCCTTCCCCGCGCCCACCTGTGGAATGAAACTATGTGGAAAAAGCAATGATGTGCAACCATGGAGACTGTTCTGGGCCCTCCCCCTTTTCTCTGTCTCTGTATCTCTCTCTTTCTCTGTCAAAAACAATAAAAAATAAATAAAATAAAAGTGTTGAAAAGACTTTCTTTAAAAAAGTGGTGAGGACAGAGGCCAAACTATACAGAATTAAGGACAAAATGAGTCAAGAGTTGAAACTCGCGCTCTGGGATCATTGTCTGTTTCCAAGTCCTAGCTTCACCATATACTACCCTCTCCTTGTTTCTCAAGTTCACCCGTGAAATAGGGACAATAGTGCCGATCTTTTAGGATTTCCGTGAGGATTGAGAGAATACACGTGTATCGCTCGGCGTTCTATCAGAGAAGGAGAACTACGTGCTAAGCAATACAGACAACACAATGTGTTATGAGAAGTAGGGCCAGCAAATGTGGAAGCCGGTGGAGGAATCGGCGCCGGCTCTGGTGTCCGCAGGCCCTGCGGCGTCTACAGCAGGGTTAGGGCGGAGCCACTCAGCTGCTAGACAAGCAGGCCGGGTGGGCTGAGCGCACAGACCATCGGAAGCCGTGAGAAGGGACCGGCACGCAGGCCTGGCTCGCCCCACCTGCAACTCAGTGCCGAGGCTGACAGTCAGACCAGGCGTTGCAGGAGCTGACCGTGACACTGAGTGGCTCCCACCGGGCCTGCCGCCGCCTCCTGATCTTCAGAGCGGAAAAGACCAGGAGGCCGCTTTGCTTCCATGTTTCCTGTCTTATGCAAAATCTCCCTTGGGACTTGTACGGACCTGGAGCCATTCAGGGAAGGGAGTTCTGGGAGATGTGGTTCCAGAGTTCAGGGCAGCACCTACAAAACCACCACACCCTGGTCAAGACTGGCTGCAGAGTCAACGGTAACGAAGGTTAACTCATGGTGGGGTTGGATTAAGGGTCCGTGGAGGTGCATGTGTGAGGTAAAGGGAATCGACTGCGAGGGGGGAATCTTTCTGCTTCTTCCTGCCACAGTGGTTCACACCGTCTCGAGCTGGCAGGTTGGGCCTTCGTCCTCTCGCAGCTGCTGCTCGGAGCACTGTCCCTATGCACAAAGGGCCCCCTTCTCCGTCTCTTTTGGGTAACATTTTCCTCCGGAGAAGAGGCTTACCGCTACTGTAACTACAGGGACTATGCTCAGAATGGGAAGTTGCTGTTTTCCATGACAGGTGCCGTAACTGCTCACCTTTGGAGTTCTGGCTCCTCTGCTCCTGCTAACGTCACTGGCTCAGACTGTTTTCACAAGTAGGTCCCATAACCCGCCCTGCGTGTTAGGAGAATGGTGGGCTGTTTTTCCTAAGAAACCTCAGCTATGCTCTCTGGGGACTCCTGCTGTCACGCGCACATTCCCAGGAACCACTGGTCTTTATAGACAAACTAGGAGTGTACACAGGAGGGAAGACTCTGTGACAGCCTTCTGGTTTATCCCTCCATGCCTCAGTTTATTTGTAGGGAAGATAAGGTTGTCAGCCATCTTCCTCAAAAGGATATTCTGAGGCTTCACATCGGAGTCTTCTTGACATTTATTAACCAGGGTCATATGAAAGGCCTGATTTAATCTCCGGAAAAATGCTTCGAGTGTTTCAGACATAAGGACCATATAAGCATGAAGAATTTAGCCCATAGCTCTTACAGGAGGTGGTGGTCAGTCCACAGGGGTTTGGGCTAGTCCCTGGCGTGTTCTGTCTACAGTTGTGTCCAGAAAAGTTTAAGAGGAGAATCAGAGGAGATCAGCATATCCTCCTCTGGTTTAAGTGCTAGCCATTCACAGAATGAACAACATTTACCACATAATAGAATAGACGTCTTTCAGTCCAGAGCTTACAAGAGGGCAACAGCCTCAGAATAGGATAATGCCACTCTTGGGGAGAAGGAAAAAAATTTTACAGCCTTCTAGCTGCTAATCACTACACGGTACTCTTTCTGATATTATAAATATCTCCTTCAATTCTCTCAGCAGTTCGTCCAGTAGGTATTCATATCTCCAAGGCTCAGAAAGGTTAAGTGATTTATCAAAGACTACAAGCTAGTAAGGAGCTAAATCAGGGATTTCAACCCAGGTTGTTTATATTATAAAGAAAAATCCATGCTCTTCTCACTATATTATAACACACTCAAAGTTGCCTTCTAGGTCGACCTTCTAGCTAAATTATTAAGCATTTGCTATTTATATTCTTTTTTTGACAAAGTAGTAATGTAAGTAAAGGTAAAGCAATCTCTTAAGGACAGTAGCTGTTAGATTTTAGAGCACACAATTAGATTAGTAGTATACCTAGACTTATAGAAGAGCACTAATGCTGTCACTTTTCTTGTGCCTTTGTGAAACAGATTATCTTTCTTAGAAGCAGGATCGTGTAAGTTGGAGCAATAACAGCTGAATTCTTGCGAAGGGAAGGCCAAAAACTTGCCGATCTGAAGGAAGCTCCAGCGACCTGAAGAAGACAAAGGTTAAGAGGAACCAGAAGTACCATTAGAAAAAAGCCTACTTGTGGGGGAAGCTGGGATGGCTCAGCAGGTTAAGCACTCGCTTTGCAGCCCCGGGGTCCGAGGCTCAAGTCCTGGCCCCGGCCCATGTGGACCCATATGCTGAACTGGGGTGTGCTTCCCATGTGGGAGGCCCCCAGTTTGGCCCCCATGAGCATGACAAGACCGAAACCATGTCGAAACCTGATGACGTACAACTATGGAGACTGCTCTGGGCTCTCGCCTGTCTCTCTGTCAAAAACAATAAAATTAATCTTTTTTTTTTTTTAAAGAAAAAAGCTTACTTGTGCAGTAAGATCTTGGTGTTCCAGGCCATTCTGTTTCTGCTGTTTGGTTGGGGGTATAATTTTTATTTCTCCAAAAATAAAGACTCACCAAGACTCCCTTGTAGTTTGTTGTCTCCAGTCTTGGAGAGATGACGTTCCCAAAGCAGTTTATGTGCTGTAATCATCCGAATCTCAAATAAGAAACTCAATAAAACTCACTCTGTGTTCAGCATAAAAGAAGATGCTAATGAACAAATGTGCACACACTTCTCTCATCAACAGTCAGCTGAGGAGCTGAAAGAATGGAACTTGCAGAAGGAGACGTCAAAAAGGTAGTTTGAATATAGTGCAGAGATGGTCCAGCTGGCTCGGCCACGTCATACACCTGGGAGTGTGAAGAAGTTTCCCTCTGAGATGCTGAGGGTGGAGATGTGTCCTCTGCGGAGGGTACCTGTCAGCAAGCCTGGAGGGAGGAAGCGAAAGAGCTTTCTTGCCATTCAGATGTGTAGTTCTAAGTGGAGGCTTTCCGTGCTACCCAAAGGTGGCATTTTTATTATTTATAATTTTAACTGGCATTTGAATCCTTCTGCAGGGAATGGGCCATGTCAGAAAGAAGACCGCTGGCCCTGTTGAGAATTTTGGTGCACTTGGAAGTGCAAAGCGAATGAAGAAGCTGGAGAGAAATAGTTTGCTCTCTGAAAAGAATGAGGCAAGTTCAGAACTCTTGGGGGCAAAGTGGGAGACAGGGAAGAAGGGGGTGCGGGGCGTGGGTGGGAAGTCACGTGCTAGGACTGCTCCCTGACCTTTTGTTCACCTCACCAGGAGGGCAAGTCTACTCAGCTCAGCACATGATTTATGGGAGTGGATTTCTTATAAACAGTGGTGAGAAGACCAAGTTTTGCATCCAGCCTGAGGTTGTACAGAAACAGAAACAGCTTGCAGGGGAATAAGAAGAGATTGTGATGGAGGCTTAATTAATTACTGGTAATTAGAAGTTGGAGTTTGTAAGTGGATAAGATGATTTAAACATAATAACCAGGACTGGCTACACAGTTTTATTTTTTAAGTTTTATTTTTTTTCAGCAGTATTGAGATATGATTGACAAATAAAATTGTAAGATATTTAAAGTATACAGTATGATGATTTGATGTATGTATGCATTGTGCGAGGATTCTGCCCTTTTAGTTAATTAATAGATCCATGACATTGCATATTTATCTCTTTTCTTTGTTCTTTTTAAAAATAGATTTCAAATTCTTTTTTTCCCCTAAGATTTATTTTATTGCTTGAAAGAAGGTGAGCGAGAGAGAAGGGGGAGGGCCCAGAGCATCCACCACAGCTGTACATCATGTGGGGCCACATGGGGCCAGAACCAAACTGGGGGCCTCCCACATGGGAGGTGCACTGCAGTTCAGCACATGGGTTTGCAAGGCCTGGGCTGGGATTCGATCCCCAGACCTTGCAGTGCAGGGCAAGTACTCAACCTGTTGAGCTGTCCCGGCATCCCCAGCAGTTCTATTTCAAATGTTTTGTGGAACCTCCATACTGTTTTCCATGGTGGCTTCACTAATTTGCACAGAGGCTTTAGGCTTTTACAGGCCGTGGACTACAGACTCCCAAGTAACCCTCTGTACATTTCGAGGGTTGAAAGAAACCCCACATGGCACCTCTGTTTGGGAGACAAATTCAGTGTCATCCCCAAGCCTGCTATTGAACATTCACTTCAGGGAGAACTGAACTGGGCACCTGGGAAATAGAGTCAGCTGGATGTTCCACAAATGTGTGTTGCTGAAACTATGAAAAAGTTCAGCCTCTCCCTTTACGTTGCTTATAATCGAGTAAGAGAGAGGGACAAACAAGCACCTAGTTTACAAAGCAGGATGAGGTAGGAAGTCTGGGCTGGGGCTCAGACAGCCGTCGATGGTATTGGGAAGCACCACTGTGAGGTACGCTGTAGCTCCGCTTTACTGAGTACTTACTACACACCATAGCTTGTGCCCAGACCTTCCTATTTAATTCTCGTAACAACCCAATGAGATGGGCATGATTTGGCATTTACTTTATGGCTGGGGGTGGGCTGTAAGTTCACACCGGGGGGGAGTGGGGAGCCTGACTGGGACCCACTCATCGGAAGGCAGAGCTCCCACCTGTCACTAGACTGCGTGGTGACTGGGACAATTGTGGAAATGTCTCGGCAAAAGGCTCCCAGTCCCTCCTTCTGGATGCTAAGGCAAGTCTTATAATTAATCTAAGACACAGATTTGCTCAATACCCTTTACTTTTAACGTCATTCATAGCTTGAGACTTAAAGTCATAAAATGCAAACAACTCTATGCTCCCCCCCCCCTGCCGAGCTGGACTGTCTGAGAGCAACAGCGATGGAGTGGGTAGGCACACAAAGCAGCCTTGTGAAGGCACCCTGTCATCAAACGCCCTTTCACTTGTGTTGCTGAAGGTGCTGATGGATCTGCAACATCACACCTCACCTTGTGACGGGCTGGAGCTGCACCAGCCGCCAAGAAACAGGACAAGAGCACACCTCCAGACCGGGCTGTGACCTTGACCCCTCTCTTGGTGGGCTTTGCTGACTGATGTAACCTGCGATAGGAAGCAGCCACGGTCATCCGGTGCTGCGACCGGAACGTGCTAAGAGGCGGGAGTGTGCTGGCTGTGACAGAGGGGGCTGGGGATTCTCTTGGGTATACCCGTACCCCATGGCACCCCGAATTTATCACAACAGGAGGCCATTTCCTTCTCCAAGGCAATGCAGCTTAGTATTCTGGCCTCAACAGGTTAGAAGCTATTCATTTTTGTTTGAAAGATTTATTTTATTGTTTTTGACAGAGACAGAGACAGAGACAGAGACAGAGACAGAGAGAAGGGAGAGGGCCCAGAGCAGTCTCCATAGCTGTACGTCATCAGTTTTCAACATGGTTTTGTTCCACACAGGTGGGCGGGGCCACACAGGGCCGGAACTGGGTTGGGGGCCTCCTGCATGACCCCTCGAGCCAGGCCAAATCGGGGGGTGAGAACGAAACTGGGTGCCTTTCACACAGGAAGAACATCCCAGTTCAGCATATGGGTCTGCACGGGCCAGGGCCGGGATTCAATCCTTGGTCCCCGGCGCTGCAAAGTGAGCGCTTAACCCACTGAGCCATCCCGGCTTCCCCTAGAGGCTATTCATTGACATAAATTTAAAAAAATCACCCCCAGTCAAACATGATGGGGAGATGTCACTTGAGTAGTTCTGGCCAGGGCTATGCAATTTTATTTTTATTATTATATTTTCAAGATGTATTTTATTGTTTTTGACAGAGACAGAGAGACAGAGAGAAGGGGGAGGGCCCAGAGCAGTCTCCATAGTTGTACGTCATTAGCTTTTGACATGGTTTCATTCCACACAGGTGGGCAGGGCCATGCAGGGCAGGAACTGGGCTGAGGGCTTCCCGCATGGGAGACACCCCCCTCCCCCCAAACCAGGGGCTGAACCAGGGAGCCAGAACCAGACTGGAGGCCTCCCCCAGGGGAAGCACACTCCAGTTCAGCATATATGTCCCCAAGGGCCAGGGCTGGGATTTGATCTTCGGTTCCTGGGGCTGCGAAGAGAGCGCTCAACCCACTGAGCCATCCCGGCTTCCTCAGGGCTATGCGATTTTAGAGCTGCTGAGCTTGGTTTGGGGCCACCAGGAAAACCCCACTGCAGGGGCGGGGCTGGCTTCTGTAGACCTGGGGAGCCACTGCGAGATTGAGCACGGAGCCAACAGAGCAAAGTGGTGCTACGGGTTGACGACTCTGGCTGTGAGGTGCGCTCCAAAGAACCCCATCAGCGAAGGCTTTGCGGCGGTGCAGGAGCCAGGTGCATGCGGTGTGGCAATGATGCTGTCAAGCAGGCTGTCTCGTACTGACACGGGTCCCGGATGGTGCCCTATGTGGCTATCGACTGCCTCTCCAGTGCCGGCCCCCTCCTTTCTAGTCTGCTCCCTCTTATTCCTAAGAGTGTCTCCTCTGGTATTTCAGCTCTCCCATCCCAACCTTTCCCACCCCAACCCTGCAGAAGATTGATTTCACCCGGAAGTTGTGCCATTCCACCACCCCCTTCTTGGGTTTTTTCATCTCCCCGCCTTGCCCCCAGTGTGTTATATTTTCCTTGTGTCCCACAATCCAGCCTCGACTAGCCATTCCTTTCCCCATGGTTTGAAAGTTACTTGTTGCTGTGCGATGATTGGTTTTTCTTGAAATACAAATATAGAGTGTCTTTGAAAGACAAGTTGCAGCCAGAGGTGGAAATACTCATCATCTAAGGATCCTTTACCAGCGCTTGAATCTTAACCTGCTACGGTATCACACAAAGCCAGAGGTCACTGAGACCCACACTCACCACTGGAAGGAAGAAAAAAGGTCACTGACGTTCCTCTTCGGAGGCCATGGCCTTCACAAGATAGAAGAGAAGAGGTACTTCCTTAAAAAAGTTGGGTTATTTTTATGGGGACGGTGTTGTAGTCTTGAGTGATAGGGTCAGTGAAGGAGGAAAAGCTAACGAGAGAGGGTGATGGGAGACACCTTCCTGAGACCTAGACAATCAGACTTTGCTTCTTCTGTAAAAACCAGGGAAGGAATAGCTTTGACATCAAAGAACAAGTAACTGCTTAAATCTCTATTAGGGCCCTGTAGAAATTCCATGTGAGAATGGGGGTGCTGCATGAACCCCTCAGAGGCTGCCCTATTGACCAGATTGAAGCCTCTTTCCTCATTTTCTTACTCCCGGAGGTTAGCTCAGTCTATGATTCGTGAGGAAGGACCTGGGGGCTCCCTACACTGGTTACACGTTACTACCACACTATTGGATTTTTCCTACTCTTTGCTTGCCTTTTTTTCTCAGTTTTGGCAGCTGTTTCTTTGTTCCTGCTCTGTGTTTGCAGGCTTTTGTCCTCCTAGGTCATGGTCTTAAGGCACAAGCAGGAGGTTCAGTTAATTCTCCTATCACCATCTCTCCACCTTCCCAAGGGGCAGTGTGACACTGTGTTGCCTATTGATACTGTAACAAATGACCACAAATGTACTGGCCTAAACAATACAAATTTATTATCTTACCGCACTGTGGTAAGAAGTCCTAAATAGGTCTCATGGGACTAGGGCCCAAAAGCTCTTTTCTAGGGTTCAAGGACACTCAGCCAGGGTCTAGCTTGCGGGCCCCATCAGCGAAACTTAAACCCTGTGGGGAACAGGAGACATCTTAGCTAAAAGTCATGTTAGCATCAATATATTGTTACTTCAGCTGGTCCCTTGAGGGTCTCATGTCCCAACTTAAGGTCTCTTAAACTATTGTCCTTCCACAGACACAGCTCTGCCCTGGGGTTCTGAGAAGTTCAGCCTGCTCGGTCTTGCTACTGTACTAGGGAATCCATAGGGCCAGGCGCTGCTCCTTCCACACCCCAAGACCACCCTGGACTCTCATGGACTCTCTGCTCTGCTTCCTGCGACCGCCCCCAGCCTCACCGCCCCGGGGTGTCCTCAGAGCCCCCAGTCCCCTCCTCCGAGGAGGGCGGTCCTTCCTGTGAGCACACAGGATGGTTTCGAGCCTGCCTGCACTTCCAGCGCTGACTCAGGAGGTTTGCCTGGTACTGCTTCACTGTAGTAAATGTTATGGCTGTCATATCACGTGTTCGCGAGAGTTATGAATTCTATGGAACTGGTAAATAAACATTTAAGGGTTTACCTTTTTCCCTCTATTACCAAAAGGAGGAAAAGCAACTTTTGCAGCCCTCAGAGTAAGTCTCTTCATGTTTCCGATCTCGTTAGTGGAGAGGCTGCTGTGAGGTCTAGCATGAATATGATCGGAATCTGACCCAAATCACAATGTGTCTGTCATTCTTTTAAACTCCTGTTCCCTCTGTTGTGAATAAGTTTGTATATTTGTTTCCATTTTGATGATGTTTTAACTTTTATTAGTCTATGAATTACTTTTTTTCTGGCGTCCTAAACATCAGGATTGATGTGTGTGATACATAAAGTGTTACCTAGGCAAGCTGGGAAGGCTCAGCAGGTTGAGCGCTTGGCTTGCAGCCCCCTGGGTCTGAGGATCGAATCCCGGCCCCAGCCCATGAGAACCCATATGCTGAACTGGGGTGTGCCACCAGTTGGGTTCCTACTGGGGTGAGCTTCCTATGTAGGAGGCCCCTGGTTCGGCTTCTGCCCCTGCTATACTTCCCATGTGGAAAGCCCCCGGACAGCTCCTGCCCTGTGCAGCCCCAAACCCCAGGCCTGGTTCCTGCCCTGTGCGGCCCTGCACCCACCTATGGAATGAAACTATGTAGAAAACTAATGATGTGCAACTATGGAGACTGCTCTGGGCCCTCCCCATTCTCTCTGTCTCTGTCTCTCTCTCTCTCTGTCTGTCAAAAAAAAAAAAAAAAAGTCTTACCTGGATGGCTTGCTGTCCTTGGGCCATTTCTCTGGAGATGACATATGAACCCGAACCTTCTTTGGGATAAGAGATAGCCCTGATAAGTTGGCAAGCTCCTCCTTCTATCCCCACACCAGGCTTCCAGCTAAACCCATCCCCTCCCACCAACTCCTCTACCCACCACCTAATCTACCAATACTGCTAATATTGCTTAAACATTCAGTACATTCAGTACTACAACATGAAGGGAACACACAATTGGAAACATTTATACTAAAAAATTAAAAAAAATGGCCTCACCTTTATAAGATCTAACTCCATCTCAGCTCCACAAAACACCCTCCCTCAATCCATAACTTCTAGTGAAACTAAGATGCTTCAGGTATTGAGAAAATTAGAAAAGAGAGGTGAAATCACCCAACAGTGATTGCTGATTTCATTGTAATTTTTCTCTCTGTCAAAATTCCTTGACTCAGTATTGAAAATTTTCAGGCATATTTTTGGAACCTCTTTACTTAAAAGGGGTTCCTTTACAGTTTCCTCCAGGGCATTAACGAGAAAGCTTATCTAGGAAATGATCTTAGGGACGCATCCTAACTGTGAGGGGAAGCTGCGGTGGCCAGCACTGGCGCCATGTCCCTTATCTGAGGGCTGGCACTGAAGAAGCAACTGGACGTCTTTGCAAGGTGTCTGTCATTTCAGTCCCTCTGCTGCTTGCTCTTTACTTCCTTGTCTTCGTGAGAACATGAGCAAAAATAAATGAGAACACAGATGACCTGAATACCTTAAACCTTTATTTAGTAGATACGTATTGAACTGCATACACTGTAGGCATGACTTTTCTTCCAGCATCCTTTGAACATTTATAATGTTTACTCATATATTCGAGAACAAAATAAAATGACAAATAATTCCTCAAAGCAAAAACCACATGGACCATATTTTCTGACCACAAGACGTAATAGTTATGCACACACACACACACACACACACCCCTAAGAGAAAAATCAAAACTCTAATTACAGAGTATTTAGAAATGAATGAAATGGAAATATTTTAATATGGTCAAAGCTGAACTCAGAGGAAAAGTCATAACCTTGGATAATTCTGTGTTTTTACCTTAAGAAACCAATGAAAGTAAATGAACTAAGCACATAATTTTCAAAAAGCTGGTTTAAAAGGAGAAGTTAGACAAAGAAAACTATTTGCATGCATAGAAAAAGTTGGGGTCAGGTGAATGACCTGAGAACCCCAGTAAGTGAGGCCACTGGAGGAATCTAAACAGTATCTATCATTTTTCTTGAAATTAGGTTGTAATTTTTCAGGACGTCAGTACATCCTGACTTCCATGAGGACATGGAAGATGGTCAGTAGCTGTTTAAACTTGATGATGAGATGATTAAAAAAATCTGCTGTTTTCTCATTAAAAAAAATAAAATAAAAAGGAACTGTAAAATAGTTATTATCTTGTGAAAATTTCAAAATACAGTTAAATGTTTCTATTACTCCTAGGAAGATTGAGGTCTATTTAAAACTCTTTATTGAAAGTTGAGAAAAAACAAACAAACAAACAAAACATGGCAAGGGTCAAAATCAGCAGGTGTGGTACAAAAACACACGACAGAATGGCAACTGAGCAGAATCTGCGAGACAGTTACAACATGTCACTACATGAGTTTCAGTGTTTTGTCTGAGTTGTTTGTAAGAGTTTTTGTTTGGTGATGAATCTGTGAACACACCTGCTCACTCAGTTTTATGGTGATGCTACTTTGGGTGATGCTGAACTTTCTTTTCTTAGGTTTATACCAGCCCATGCCCTGCTGGTCAGTACTTGCTAAAGCATCAGAGCAGATACAGCTCTTCCTTCTCCCGAGTTTGCACCCCTGGGGGACACAGATATCACGTTCTCCTACTTCTTATGGGCTCAGATTCCAGAGTAGACAGTGTTCAGCCTTCCAGTTTGACTATATTTGTACACTTATCCTGCTCACGATTTCATAGGTATCTTAGTGAGCGATGGGAAGAGAGCAGCTATCAGGGGATGCAATATTATATGAAGATTCTCTCCCACCATATCTTCCAACTTGTATGCCTTGGAATGTTCTAATTGATGTTCATAGGTGTTCAACGGTTCTAAAGCCCCTTTTATAGAGTCACCAGGAAAATCAGAAAGTGACAGGTGTCGAGAAGCCCGGGGTGAAGGTTGGCTCCTGTGTAGAGGTCGCGTTCCTAGTTGCGCACACCACACGCCTTCACGGCTCTCTGGGCCTGGCCTCGGCCGGGGCTGGCCCGGGGCTCCCTTCCGGCTCTCTTCTCCCTGGAGGAGCAGTGGCTTGACCAGCACGTGGACTTCCAGGTGCTGTTTTTCGGCCTTTCAGCGTGGACTTGGCACCGGGCTATTTACATACGCTGTGATCTTCCCACCGACTTTACTTTTCTCTCTTTAATGGCAGAGAGGACTAACTCCAATCAGCTCCTACTCTGTGCCACCCCAGTGGCGTTCTTTAAATATGATGGGCTATGTGTGTTTGTGTGTGTGTGTGGTGTGCAGAGTTGGGCAGGAAAAGCGCTCTGTGCAATCCACCCTACCGCTAGCCAGCTGAGCACCTACACTTGAGTTCTCCCTGCAGCCCCACTGCCCACACCAAAGGTGCCCCAGAGATCTAGCGATGGAGGCGGAAGACGGCCTCTTCAACTCCTGGAGCCCTGAGGAAGGGTCAAATGCACTGGGAGAGAGTCCCTGTCCCATAGCACTGGTGTGGAAGGCTCGGGCACATTCCCTGTTTAGTTACATGCGCACTGTCCCTTAGTAGGAGGGAGGCAGGAGGTGGAGGGGTGCGAGGGGCTGGGGCAGGGAGGGGGAGCGAGGCTGTTCTTGTCTCTGTGCACACTCCCCTCCTCCCTTTGTTCTTCTCGTATCAGCACTTTCCTCTCCTCTGTCCCCTCACCAGAGTCTGTCTCCAGAGGCCTTTCCTTCCCATATGGAGGCTGTGGCTTGTCTTCCAGCCATTTCTTGAGTCTTGGGAACCTCTGAGACATTGGTAGGTCATAGCTATCCTTGCTCTTGCCATTTCTGCAGACGGCAGCAGGCGAAGACATGCTCTCTCTCTCTCTCTCTCTCTCTCTCTCTCTCTCTCTCTCTCTCTCTCTCTCCTGTCTGTCTGTCTCTCAGTATCTGTGGCAATCCGTGTTCTGAGGGGAACATTGGCTTTTTTCTTCAAGACCTGGACGGCTCCAGATCTTTCAGGCACACTAGATAGCTTGCATGTGGAGGCTCACCTGATGTTTGCAACACCTTCTGCCTCATTTGCAGAAAGATTATTTTTTTCTTTCTTCTAACATTGGTTCAAATGACAAAGTTCCGGTCCCAGTTATCGATTTCTGTATCAGAAATCACTCCCAGACTTACTGGCTTAAAGAAACCAACCCTAACCATATTTATCTCGCTCATAAATCCATGGGCTGGGTGGGCTCTCAGCGGAGCCCACAGCTGCTCTGCAATGCCAGCTGCAGACATGTGTGGTGTCGCATCTGTGCCTCTCCTGCATGGTGGCCTCAGGGTGGGTGAACTTACACGGTGGCTCTAGGTTCCAGAGATCAAGGCAGAAGTTGCAAGGACGTCATTGTCCTGGCCTCAGAGGCCATGTGTCATCACTTCTACTCTGTTCTATCGGTCCCATAAGCCGAGCCCTGACCCAGTGCGGCAGTGGGCTACCCACTGCAAGAACAGCCAGAAGCAGGAATTGCTATCCTTGGGGGACAGTCTGGGGGGCGGGCTCCTAGAGCCTCCTTCTATCCAACTGCAAAAGGCAAACCGACTTTCTAAAGTGCAAATTGAATTTTCGCAGGATGTGACACCACCGTATTCAAGAGCGTCAGTGGATTTTCCACCAGAAAGAAGAGATCAGGACAAGGGGTTTGTATGCTCCTTCCGGCCACTGTGTTGTTTTTATTAAATGGCATATTGAATTAGAGGCAAAGAGCATTTGTAGCCTGGCATTTCATGTTACAGAACGGCAGTCATGTCGTGTAAGCCACCCTAGTTTTCAATGAATCCGTCCGACTCTAGACAGCCAGTGCTGCGCGTTGTCGCCACAGGGAGGACGTTCTGCATGCTGGCTTTCAAGAGAGAGGACGGCATCCAGACAACTGGGAAGCCAGCGGCCACCCTATTGCAGCCCCAACCGCGTGCTGAGCAGGAACAACAGGAATAAATGGAGACTGATGGTGCTCTGGTTTGGGAAATGATGCTTACGTGCACAGGGTGCATCCACTGACATCTCTGAAAAACCAATTGTTCTAATGCTTTTATTGCTCTGGAACAAAAGAGATCAAGTGGACGCTGATTCCAAGGTCAATGTGAATTAAGTTTAACCATATTAAAGACGGACGGGATGCAAGTGTGAAGGAGGAGGAGGAAGGCGTCACAGTATATTGTATTCCTGTAAACATCAGAACAAGAACAGTGTGATAGACACACCCCTAGTTGGTGCTAAGTGGGCCCCACGGTCCTCCGCTTCCAGAGGCTGGAGCGTTCAGGATTCATTCCCGTTTTCCACCCGCTAGTGTGTGATCCACTGCCCTGAAGAAGAACGCGTTCTGATTTGCTACTTGTCTCCTAAGATGCTATTGGCTCTCCTCCACATCTCTGGTGCTCTGCGAGGTGACTCAGTTTCGAGTGCTACCAGGAGCACTGCAACAAGGGCTGCCCGAGAGCAGAGGTCACAAAGTGACAGTGAAGCTGGCCTCTGAGGCTTTGGCCACGCTCTCTCTCCAGCCCCATCTCTCTGGGGAAAGGACTTTAAAACTGAAAGGGTTGTACAGTCTTCAATAAGCAATGGCTCTTTGCCCCACCTTGCACCCACTGCCCTCGTGTCCTGCTCTGTCACCCCTATTGGTCTCTGGGGCAGCAGGGGGGATGGCCTGTCAGCCATCTGTGGGCAGGGCGGGTCTTTGTAGTTGGTACCACGTCAGCCTGGTGCCCACATCTAGGGCACACGACCAGAATGCACTTGGAGGACAGAAGAGACAGTACACACACACAGGGAGGGACCCGAGGGGAGCCCTGGAACGGCAAGGGCTGGGAAGTAGGACTTTCTGATGTTCTGCAGGGACACTGCTTGGGGTCTCCAGTGTGACGATGCTCATGGGTTGGTACTGGGGACAAAGCTCTGGAACCAGAATCACATTTGGCTACATACATTGGAACCTCACGCCGGGGCCACATCGCAAACTTGAGTACACTTGGGTTAACTTACGCCACGTGGGCAGGGAGGGAGCTGACTTCTGGGGGACAGCTATGGTGACCACCCTGCTGCTGCCACCAGGTGGGATCCTCAGCTCCGCCAGCAACTCTCTCAGGCTCCTCCCCCACTTGGGCAGCCTGGACATGCTGTGCAATGGACCCTCTGTCTTGTGGCTGTGACGCCACAGTCTCAGGTCCTTAAGTCTTGTCTCACTGTTGTTTCCCAGGTGGCCGGGTCAGTGCGACAGCTGCTCAGGTTGACACAGTGTGACATGAGACATCGCAGCAGAGCTTCCTGCGGCCAGAGGAGGGGGCCAGCAATCAGACGTTTTCTAGGACATCCAGGGGGACCAGGCCTCGCTTCTTTCCACTGAGGACTCGGATAAAGCCGTCTTGCTCTTCTTCTGAAGTCAGGCAGATCTGAATGCCAAGGAAGAGAACAACCAATCGTCAAGGAGAGAGAAGCTAGAAGCCGCAGCAGAAGGCACGTGTCCCATGGAGAAGGCAAGGCCGTGTTGGGCTGGGAAACTGTGGCTCTGTGAGGAACAGGCCTGACACAAAATTTGGCAGAGCCTTGGGTTTGCAACTAGGTCTGGATGTCAAATGTTTTCTGAGATCTAGTTTGATGAATGAGGATCAAGGAAAGCTTGAGAATCCACCATTTTAGGAAGCAGTGGAAACTTTTTGTTTCATTTCAGGGGAGTGTGTGTGTGAGGGGGTGGGGGTGGGGGGAAGAATAGACCAGCTCAGAAGATTAATTATGGTCGAAATGGGTGGGAGGACAGGGAGAACCTTTGGGTCACAGGCCATGAAGTGGGTGACCAACCTGTGCTGGTTTGCCTGGGACTTTCTCAGCGTTAGCACTGAATGTCCCATATCCTGGGAAGTTCCTTAGCCCAGATGAGCTGGATGGCTGAGGGCCCAGGCAAATACTTTACTCAGGGGTAACTCAGTGGTCTAAAGACCCTTAATGCCATGCTTTCTGCATGACTCACTCATTCAACAAATTTGTATTGGGCTTACTATGTGCCCAGTACCGTCCCAGAATCTGAGAAACTACTGAAATAAAAGACAGACCCCTGCTCTCATAGAGTTTATTGAGCAGCCCTGGGAAGGCCGGCTTTTCATTGAGTAATTTCCCATGAGCTGAATAAAGGGTTATGCTGTTTTAAGCACGGATTAGTCAGTGAACAATGCTTAGCGAACTGTCTGGCAATATCCATCATTAATATTTATTGTTTAAATGAATTAGTGGGTGAAGAAATGGATGCTGATATGAATATATATGATAGTCTGAACTAGCTTAGGAGTAAGAAAAATGTCCCCAAAGAAGTGACATTTAAGCAAAGAGAGGGGGGGCGCTGTGGGAGGGAGACAAAAATGAATAGAATAGGAATACATTCCAGCGTCAAGAGCTTGTGGTGCTTCAGAGTAACTAGCGAGGACAGCGTGGTGAGAACAGGGGATGGAAGTGGTGAATGACGTCACATCAGCCGGAAAGGCTGGCGGGGCTCAGAATGTGCCAGAAAGCCGTGCCAGGCCCCACCACACCCCTTAGCTGACCTTCTGACCTGTCTCTTTGACTGGAACTGGGTCACAAGCCAGCCACCAATATAACCACCGGCAAGGGGGAGTAAGACCAATCTCACCAGTTCAGGTAGGATTTACGTGAGGTGTGGAAAGTAGAGGTGGCCAAGAGAATGCAAATCAGGCTCTGCAGGCTGGGAAAAGGGCAAAAATGACTGTTGGTATCAACCAACAGCTGGCTGTTAAGGATTTTAAGTGGAAGAAAGAGATAGATTTATTTAAAGTGTTTCTGTCCCTCTCCTCTCCTCTCCTCCCCTCTGCTTCTGTGTTACCTATTGTCATTCTTCCCTCGCTCCTCCTCTCCTTCTCTTCCTTCCTTCCTCTCTCTCTCCCTCTCTCCTTCAGACAGAAGACTTCCAAAGGCAAAACCAATTTTCTTCCTGTTGCAGGATGGAGTATACTGTAAATGTCAATTATGTCCAACTGCTGTAATGTATTCCTCAAAGCTGATAATTCCTTATTGATTTTCTGTTCGGATGATCTGTCCATGGCTGTCAAGGGGGTGTTTAGGTCCCCGACTATAGTTGTGTTTTTGTCAGTTGCTCCTTTTAGATCTGTTAGCAGTTGCTTTGTAAATTTTGGTGCTCCCTGGTTTGGAGAATATACATATATATATATATATATATTTTTTTTTCTTTTTAAAAAATATTAATTTTATTGTTTTTGACAGAGACAGAGAGATGGAGAGAAGGCGGGAGGACCCAGAGCAGTCTCTATAATTGTACGTCATTAATTTTCAATATAGTTTCATTCCACACAGGTGGGCACAGGGCCGAGCAGGGCAGGAATCAGGCCGGGGCCTCCCACATGGGAAGCCCACTCTAGTTCAGCACGTGGGTCTGCATGTGCCGGGCTGGGACCGGGACATGATCCTCCGACCCTGGGGGCTACAATTGGAGCACTCAACCTGCTGAGCCATCCCTGCTCCCCTGGGGGCATATATACTAATGAGTGTCATGTCCTCTTGTTGTATTATCCCCTTTATCATTATGAAATGCCCATCTTTGTCTCTTATTACCTTTTTTATCCTGAAGTCTGTTTCATCAGATATAAGTTTGGCTACATCTGCTTTTCTCTGGATGCCATTTGCTTGGAGTGTTTTTTTCTACCCTTTTACTTTGTGTCTATTTGTCTTTGTGCTGAGGTGTGTCTCTTGTGGATAGGATGGGTTTTGTTTTTTAATCCAGTCTGCTACTCTGTGCCTCTTTATTGGTGAGTTCAGTCATTTACATTTAGGTTGATGATTGATATATGAAGATCTCCTAAAGCCATTTTATCTTCTGCTTTTTGGAAGCTCAGTGAATTGATTTCTTCTTGGCTTTTCCTCACTGCCAGTTTTTTTATTTTATTTTATTTTTAAAAATTTACTTTGACTGTGTTCTGTGATTTTTTCCTTCTGTTTCCTCTTTTTTGTGTGTGTCATATGTCTTAGTTCTGAGTTTTTCTTGAGTAGTTACCATGAGATTTATGAAAAAGAAAGTTTCATATATGTAATGGCTCCTTTTCTAAAGCATGCTTCTCTCCATTCTCTTTTGGAAACTTAAACCTTTACCTCCTCGCTTTTTATGTTTTTATTGTTCCAACTTTCCTCCACTTATTTTGATTTTTTTGTTTCAGGTCCTATAGCGTCTGTCAGTATTTCCTGAAATACTGGTCTTGTGCTAAAGAATTCACTCAGCTTCTGTTTGTCTGGAAAGGTCTTTTTTACTCCTTTATATCTAAGTGTACCTGAAAAGCCCCGAGCGGCCCCCGACCAGGACCCACACTGATTCACGCATCTTTCCAGCTGGGAAACCCCAGCTACGCACCCATCACTCCTTGTTCTAGGACAGGGGTCTCCAAACTATGGCCCACGGGCCGGAGGCCCTCTCATCCGGCCCGAGGAGACCTTTTTATCTGACTAAAATAATATTAAATAAATAATTAAAAACAACATCTATGTTTTGATTCTTTTTTATTTGGACCTCGAGTGTGTAGTCAGCCCCCAAACTGCTGTTTGATAGTTAATGTGGCCCGCGGGCTGAAAAGTTTGGAGACCCCTGTTCTAGGATAAGTGAATTGTTTGAGGCAGACATTGTTGGTTGCTATCAACAGTCATTTTTGCTCTTCTTCCCAAGCAGCAGAGTCCTGGCTTTGGTTGTGTTATTGATCCCCTGTGCTACGTGGCTCATGTAAATCCTAATTGATCCAACTGTTTCCATTCTCCTTGCTAGTGATTCTCTCAGTGGTTCCCATGGGACTTAGTTCCAGCCAGCGAACCAGGAAGGGAAGGTGTGTTTTCCTCTTCAATGAGATGGACTAGGAAAAAGTCTCTCTCCTTGCCTGGAATGGGTTCTTGGAGTAGCTGCAGCCATCTGTGACCATGATGGGGGATGGCTGATAGAGGTACTCCTCACTTGATGACCAAGGTCGATTCCAATGCCTGTGTCGCCAAGCAAATTGGTCAATGAGTGAGGAGTGTAAAGGCAGATGTCTTGTGGTACATCGTGTGCCACGGGGTAGGCATTTTTCAATAGATGTCATGGAAAACCACACTTCTAAGTGCACTATGTAGTTAGCGTGATGGCAAACTCTTTGTGTCGTGAAGACTAACTAACTTCGGGAGTGAGACAAAGACTGAGAAAGCAGAGTACCAAGACTCACACAGACTGAGAAAGTAGAGTCCTGTGCTGGGGAATGGGTGGTAAGTCTGAGTGGTTGTGAAACAGGTAGATTGCTAATGAAGAGTCGTGTATTTCAAGTCCGGTAGAGCTGGAGGGTGGAAGAATCTGGGTCCTTGACCATGGGATCAAGATGCTGAATTATGAGTTGTAGAGCTTGCTTGCATACAGACCTCTTATTACGTGAGTAAAATATACCTTTTGAAGTTGACTGAGTTTGAAGATGTGCATTAGTCCACTATCACTATCAAAACAAGTCACCACAAACGTAGTGGCTTTTAGTAACAATGTATTACAATACAGTTCTGTAGGTCTGATGTTTGGTGGGCTCAGATTGTTCACTGATCTCTGGGTTTCTCAAAGTCAAAATCAAGAAGTCAGTAGGGTCCTATTCCTCTTTTTTTTCTATTTTTTCTGGGAGGTGATTCCATTCCAGGCTCATTTAGGTTGTTGCCAAATGTAGTTCCTTATACTTGTAAAAATGAGGTCCCTGTTTCCTAGATGGCTGTCAGCCAGAGGTCCTTAGCCTCTAGAAGCCACCTGCATTCCTTAACTTGTGGGTCCTCCCTGTATCTTTGAATCAGCTAGTGTGAGTGGAGTCCTCACACTCAGCCTGTCTCTGATGTACTCTTCTGCCTCATCTCTCGTCTAATCTCTTCTGTTGTATCTCTGACTCCAGCCAGATATATTTTACTGCATTTAGGGGATAAAGTGATTAGATTTGGCCAACGTTACCAATCTAGGATCTCTCCTGTCATGAGGTCCACAGCCTTAATCACATCCGCGAAGTTCCTTTCACGTGAAAGTTGGATTTGTCTTCTATGGTAGCTATGACCACTGACCACAGATTTAGTGGCTAAAGACAACACACATTTATCAGCTTGCTCTTCTGGAGATCGGAGGTCCTAAAGTCAAGGTGTTGTCCAAGCTGCATTCCTTCTAGAGGCTCTAAGAGGGAATCTGCTTCCTTGCCTTCAACTTCTGGAAGCTGTGTGTGTTCCTTGGCTTCCGACCTGGTCTATCCCCACACCCCCTTCTTAGACTCTGACCCTCCTGTCTTTCTCTTATAAGGACCCCTGTGATTACACTGTGATCACCTGTGTGTAGGATAACCTCCCATCTCAAGATCCTGAACGTCACCAGACGTGCAGGGGCCCTTCTGCCATGTAAGCTGACATATTCAAAGTTCGGGACATTAGATCAGGAAGCTGTTATTCTGCTTACCTAGAAGAAAGGATCAAGGCTATTACAATAAAACATGTAAAATATTGCAGAAAATCTGTTCACAATCAGAAAGTATAACTTTAGATATATTGCGTGTAGTAAGTTAAAGGAAGACGTGACCTCAATGTTTTAAGGAGACAGTCTCTTGAGGTGAAGAGTGATGTCATGAGATGCAAAGAGAACAGGCAGCAGAGGAAAGGAGGCTGATTGAGAAGAAAACACTACAAGGAAATAAACACTAAATTAAAATCCAGGTTAGAGCAATGAAATTCTGAAATGAAACTTTAGAAAATTAAAGTGAAGAGGAGGACTCTTGAAATATTCTCTTAGGAAGAAGTAAAGGGTGATGAAGTGGAAAGTAATTGAGAGATTAAAACGCTAAGTGGTGGGGCAGGGGGATGGAGGGAAGCCAGGATGGCTTAGCCGGTTAGGTGCTCCCTTTGCAGCCCTGGGGTCTGAGGATCGAATCCCTGCCCCTGCCCGTGTGGACCCATATGCTGAACTGGGTGTGCTTCCCATGCGGGAGGCCCCCAGTTCAGTTCTCACCCCCCCGGCTTGGCCCCTGGCTTGAGGGGACATGCCTCCCATGTGGGATGCCCCCAGACCAGTTCCTGCCCTGCACAGCCCCTGCCCCTCTGTGTGGAATGAAACCATGTCAAAACTGATGACACACAACTGTGGAGACTGCTCTGGGCCCTCCCCCCTCTCTCCATCTCTCTGTCTCTGTCAAAAACAATAAAAAAATAACAAAAAAGCCTCCAAGGGAAGTATTGTAAAATAGAGATAATCCAAACAACAAATTATTAAGTTCCTGGTGGAAGAAGCATTAAGATCAAGAGGCAAAGGATAAACTGAATAAAATGTTGACCATATAAAGTAGACCATGTATAAATATTCTTAACAGATAGTAAACTTTTTCAGTAGTGTACAAAAATAGTCCAAATACTTAGATTATTCATGAAGAAGATGTAATGTCTGATACATATGTGATAAAATTTTAACTTTTCTAACCACCCAGGAAATGTAGATTAACATTACATATTATTCATCTATCAAATGACAGATAGAAAAGTACTCATGTTCAATTCTGGCAAGGATGAGGTGACTTTAATATTGTCATAAATGGTTGTGGTGGTTATAAATCAACCCAAACTTTTTAGAAGCAATTTTGTAGTATGAACTGAGAATTGTAAAAATTTTGTTTTCCTTATAAATTTTAAAGTATATCCCAAGGAAGTAATTAGAGTTACAGAGAAAGATTTAGTTTAAAGATATTCATGGCAGTTATCAATAACAGTTAAATAAAATAAAATAAATATCCAACAGTAGGGATTAATGCTTAAATACATTCTTATATATCTGGATTAGGGATTGGCAAACCTTTAATGTGAAGGACCGAATAGTAAATATTTTAGGCTTTTTGGGTCATATTGTCTCTGTTGCAGTGATTCAACTCAGCTGTTGTAGTGTGAGCAGCTACAGTCTCTCTCTCTCTCTCTCTCTCTCTCTCTCTCTCGCTATATATATATATATATATATATATATATATGTTCTAAATAAACTTGTTCTGATAAACTTATTTAAAAGTTGAGCCAGATTTAATCCATGGGCCACAGTTTGTCAACCCCTAGTTTCTATTAATATGAGGATATGTTTGTTTTTTAAAGATTTATTTTATTGTTTTTGACAGAGAGAGATAGAGACAGACAGAGACAGAGAGAAAAGGAGGAGGCCCAGTGCAGTCTCCATAGTTGTATGTCACTAGTTTTTGACATGGTTTTATTTCTCACAGGTGGGCACGGAGCTGCGCAGGGTGGGAACTGGGCTAGAGGCCTCCTGCATGGGAGCTCGCCCTGGCAAGAACCGAACTGGGGCCCCCTCCCATATGGGAAGCACACCACAGTTCAGCATATCGGTCCACACAGGTCGGGGCCGGGGCTCGATCCTCAGACCTTGGGGCTGCAAAGCAAGCGCTCAACCTGCTGAGCCATTCCCGCATCACCGATATGTTTGTTATGCAACTGTTTCAAACTGTGTTTCATAAACATTTAGTGACTACCGGTAAGCTAAAAAAAAAATTGGGAAACTACCGTATTTTCCGGCGTATAAGACGACTTTTGAAACGAAAAAAAGTCAACCGAAAATCGGGGGTCGTCTTATACGCCGAGTATATCCCGAAAAAC
>PVKE010025663.1:0-22869 GCA_004027555.1 Craseonycteris thonglongyai | reverse complement strand
CTTCCTCTTGAACCAAGCCCTTCACATTGAAAATAGCTTATAGTCAAGATGCCAGACTGCGCACAGGTGAGAAGGCAAATTTGCAGAGTACATCTGAAACATTTGGGCAGCTTTTAATGGACTCTACAGGATGTGACAAATGAGTGTCTGTGTAAATCAATAAGCCTTTTTCTGAAGGGACTAATGGTTTTATGTGAACAGCAAGGCAACACACATGGAGACCAGTGCTCTTGTTTCCTGTCAGTATTTTTAAAGTTCACGGTCATAACGCTGTTCCCCTTGACCTTTATCGGTGATACCTAGTAGAGATTTGCGTTGCTAGTTGAGTTCTAACTGGACATCTCACCTTTCAACCCTTGTTCACTTCTCCCTCAGTGCCTGATAAATGCCTCCTTCCCATCTTCCCCTCTCTTACATTGCTCATTTCTTAACTATGTCGTGATTTCCCTTTGAATAATAATTGACTGATCAGATTTTAAAATATTTTCCAGAAAAGTACTGATTTTTTTTTTTGCTTTGATGCTTTAAAATCAGGTTTATCATTGTGATGCACGATAATAGTTGCTTTTATATGAGTGTCAAGTGAAAAATCAATGTACACAGAAATTCTGGAATCTTCAAATGCTAATAGAAAATGAGAACCTTTGGTTTTGAAAACCAAATGCTGTCACCCAGAAATATGAAAAAGTCTATCTCTGCTCTCAAACATAAGATGATGTAAAATATTCTTATGGCTGAAAACCATCTACTAGCATTTGCAAGTTACAACCAGCCCTATCAAACTCCTGACATATGAGGGTTATCTGGAAAAAACCCTGCCATAAATGTCTGTATTTTTCATAGTACATGGTTGGGTACTTTCTGGACAGCCCTGGTATACTTCTGACATTAATGCATGAAGCAACTCTGCTCTTTGCTCTTTAAAGTATTTCTTTAGATACTCTTGCTTTGATGTTCCCTCAAAGCTATAGGTTCTTATTTTATTTGAAGCTTTATTGTTTGTTTTCTTTTTTGAGAGAAGGTAGAGAGAGAGAGAGAGAAGGGCTGAGAATGCAGAACAGTCTCCATGGTTTGTATGTCATAAGTTCTGACGTAATATCATTCCACACTGGCGGATGTGGGGCCACACAGGGAGGGAACCAAACCAGGGTAGTCCTGGATGGGTGGCAAGAACCTTTTCTGCCATCCCAGAGGTTACCAGTTCAGCATATGGTTTTGCACTGGCCAGGGCTGGGATTCAGTCTCTGGGCCCTCGGGGTTGCAAGGCAAGTGCTCAACTTGCTGACCTATCCTGGCATCCCCCAAAAGCTACATAGCTAAGCTATAAAAGCTAAGATAGTAATCCTAGAACAGCTCAAAAAATATGCAGAGGCTGATATTTATGAGGGATTTTAAAATTTTTTTTTTTGTAGCACACATACTGATACAATTTTATTTTATTTAAATGTCCTTTACTTAATACATTTCCCCCAAAGGCGAATTATTTATATGAAATTACATTGTGGTTATATTTTGCTAATTAGCCTCCAAATGTAAGACTCTTATGTAAATAGAACTCAACTTTATGTGAATGGTGTTTTCTGGGTCTCAGAAGACAGTTCCTAGTCTGTGAGGTGTTAGCTGCCATCACACTAGAGCAGTTGACTGATTAATTACAATGGTGCGCACTTGGTCACGGTTCTGAGATGATGACTAGATTACTGTGGTCCTGCTGCCATGGGACCTAACTGGAACCCGGCAGGTGTGAGCCCTGAGCTTGGAGCTGTCTCAACCTCTTGCCACTTACTTACATGCTCTGTGAAGGTGTCTCTTCAAATATAATAAACTGGGCACAAACTATAATACCTTGAAGGATAAAATAAGTTTTATTTAATAGCTAACCTATCAGAGCAAGTGAACCAAATGATCAGTGTAATGGTTAGTAGGGCCAAAAAAAGAGAGACTGCATTTGTGAAGTTGAGATTTCTCTCAACTCAGGTATTCTTGTGTCTAATATAAGGTGACCAGATGTCCCACTTTTGGCGGGACAGTCCTGATTTTTAACAATTTGTCCCACGTCCCGCGGCATTTTAAAAATGTCCCGATTTTTGGAAAGAATGCACGACAAGCTAGGGAACGGGGGGAGATAGACCAAATTTTTCATCAAGAACCCCCTCCCCCCCGGTCAATGGCGTCCCGCTTTACCAATGTTAAAATCTGGTCACCTTAGTCTAATACCAAAAGAGCAATTACAGTGGCTGGGTAGTCATTATTTTACATTGCTACAGTGTCTTTTATCTATAGAATTATGCAGTTAGACTGGATATTGCAATCCCTTCTGACTCTATAAATAAATAAAAATTAAACATGAAGTTGAAAGTGCCATTCAAACAAGCACAGGTATGATGTCATTCATACATATGTATGAATATATTTATATATATGTGCATCCCTCTCAGAAGACACTGGGCAAAGTCTAAATTTTGGCATCCAAGCTGGGTGAGGGTTATGTTCCTGAAACATAGTGGGTAGAGGTCAGAGATGCTGCTGAATGTTCCATAGTGCTCTGGACAGTCCTACCTCAAACAAAGGATTATCTGATCCAAAATGTCATTAGTGCTGAGCCTGAGAAACCCTAGTTTGTGTGTATGAATATGTTTAGGGATGTGTGTGTGTGTGTGTGTGTGTGTGTGTGTGTTGTGGTTTGTTTTCTTCAGTTTTTGTTTTATTCAGTTTGCTCCAAGGGTAAAATCAGTAGTAATCAGGATCACAGACATTATTTTGATTGACCCACAAGCCTGATCAATAAAACCTGAAAAATAAAAAAATGTTACACAGGTTGCAAAGAAAATACTCCTGGAGTTTACTGACAAGATAACAAATGGAAATGTTAGAAATGCAACAGATGACAACATATTGTAACCTGCTCATTGCTAGGCAGCCTGGGAGCCTGTGGCCAGCCTTTCATATATCACTGCTGATTACCTTGGATGTGAAATAGGACTCTGTTTACAAAGTTCTTCCTGCCTTGTACTTGCTGCACTTGAGTGCGTCCTGTTACTATGGTGTTGGCGTATGCTGTGTGCACACAGATACACACACACGCAGATAAACTGCACACATCCTCTCTCATTGTATAGAACAGTTCTTTATGTATAATCTGCTCTAATCAGATCAACAAGACATTTTTTTCCTCGCCATCTGCTAGGACATGGAAATGAGCTTTGCGGTGCATCGCTCCCTGTTTCGCCCATGTTTGTCCAAATGAGACTCCATTCTGATTTGGTTTCCCTTCTCTATGCTCAGCAGATTGCATCAAAGTCTGGGTGAGAGAAACTAGCAGGCTCTAGTTTCCATTAGAACTGGTGAGTTCTAATGGAAATGGGCTGACCCTCTTATGGACTCAAAGAAGGGAACAGGCGAACACTGGATACTCGTATGATCACATTTTGTAAAAAGGATTGTACTTCAACAGAAGTTAAAATGTGAACCTCTTGGTTATCTCTTAAGAATTATGAATTATTGTTATTTACTGTTGGATAATTACTACATACCCTATTTTTCACTCCATAAGATGCACCTGACCTGCCTGGACCCGCTCTCCTTCCATGCAGTCCCTCCTTTCTGATCTGGCTGCAGGCTTCCCCACGGCATCATTAAGGTCCCCAACATGCACTCTTCTTTGCAGTATTCGCTCCATAAGACGCACACACTTTTCCCTCCACTTTGGGGGCGGGGGGGCGAAGTGCATCTTATGGAGCAAAAAATACGGTAATTTTTTTATTAGAATTTTATAGCTGAAAAAAAATTGGGGATAATCTGGATTAGGAGGAAAAAAATAGAGGCGAGAGAGGTTAAGTGACTTGATCAATGTCATACAGTAAATAAATGCCAGAGCTTGAAATCATGTGTTCCTGGCCATTTTTTTCTGGCACATCATGCTGCTGGAAAATGTTTTTAAAACTGTCAAACTATAATTCAAAAGTCATGTCTCTTGATCTCACACTATGCTGAAAATATCTCTAGGAGACGTCATCTAAGTATAAAATACCTCCTTATTTGCATCACTGGGTGAGTACAGTAATTTGCACAATGGCTCAATATTATTTTGGTAAAATGATGTGTAATTCAAACAGGAATACCTTCTAATAAAATTGGTGGTTGCCAGCTTCTCAACCTACATGTCTATCATCACACCTGAGCTGAGCTATAAACTGAGGTGTTCATTCTTTTTTTATCCAGCCTTCAATGAAGAATTACATCTTTAGATCCCTCCATCGCTTGTTACCTCAGGGTCCTAACTGCTTTAAAATATCTGCTTCCTCCCTCCCACTCCCCAGCACAAAGCAACCCAGGAAATTCTAGAAGCTAGGAGGAGAGGAATTATTGTGGTACTTAACTGTGTTAGCTTCCCTCTTCTCCCACAGTTTTCAAAGTAAATCCTGCTGCCAGCCAATCCTCTAATGAGAAATGGGAAGCCATCTACCCTCTTTTAGCTATTGGACTTACAAATAAGAAATATGGTTCTTAGAAGGGGATTGAGTTTGGTATAATTTCATTATCACAAACAATTGAGAGTTTAGGCTGGAAAGAAATGTAGTGGGTTAGAGTACATCAGATTCAGTTCAGTCTGTGTGATCTCTGTGATCTCTGTTGCTCATCTGTGTAGTGGACATAATAGCAGTCTCTCCACAGTGTTGCTCTAAGAAGTACATGAGAGAAGTATATTAAGTGCTGAGCCCAGAGCCTAGCGCACAGTCATCATCAATACTTGTTAGCTCTCATTATCATTGGCGTTGTCCATAGCGCCCTTGCTCTCTCTGTCACAGCAATAATAAGGATGCTAGGCGTGGCCTGTGTCTTACGTTAGCCACACTTCCAGCTCCTGGATAGATCTTTTCTAGATATTACTCTCACATCTCAAATATACAAATTAGAACTAATTATTTCTTCAAAATGGATTATTTTGAAAACTACCAGAAGTTGAAGGGTAACTCCTCCCTCATGGCCAGATCTTACTTAGATTTTTCTTTTTTTTAACTCCAGTGGAAGTTTTGGGACACCAAATGATAAAAATAAGTCGGGGAGTTTTTCATGTCCCTGCAGTTTCAGGTAAAGGCAACAGCCAAACTAAACTGTCCCTACATACTACTACTGCATTGCAGAAAGGCAGAAAGCGTCCGCGTGTGTGTGTTCTTGTGCTGCCGTGGCCCACTCATGTTGGAGGCAGATGACAGTGGGGAGTAGGGCTGAAGGCAGCCTGCCAGTGACTCCCTACTGTCCATCTGCTCCATCGGCTGGAAAGGCAGTTGACTTGAGTGGAAAGGCAGGAGGTTATATTTGATAATGAAATTTATTCACAATCTCCCTAAAGCTTAATACCGTTTTGCTTGTGAGTTCTTAAGCAAAGGGTCAATAGTCTTCTGAGTGAGCCATGGCATTGCTGAAAAAAAGGATTTCATGAAAACATGCCAACAATGGAAAGAAAGGGGAGACGGGTCCATGTGTAGCTAGCATACCTTGCTTAAGAATGAATTATATTTTTGTGATATTGTCTTTACTGCAGGAAGGGAAAACATACATTACGTGGCAAAGCAATGGACATTTTTCTAAAAATTTCCCATAATACTGTGGACCTTACTTGGCTCTGCATTTCTTTTAAAGACCTTATCGCCTTCTCAGAGACCTGGAATATAAACCTTTGTGTCATCTTCAATTCTTGGTTCTCCTTCTCATCTAGGTACTGATGAATCTGTTCGAAATTCTCTCTCCAATGTACGTCTTCCTCCCCTTGTTTGATGCCACCATTTTATTTTAAGGGTAGTTCGTCCTTGACAAGAATGCTGCTGTCACATGTTTTGTGATTTCTGATTTTCCTTTTCAGCACCTCTTAGTTACAGGGACTAGTTACTTAAAATACACATTTAGTCAAGTTCCTTCATGGCAACATCTGTCTCTGTCTACCTCTCTCTCTATCCTTCTGGGAATTAGTGTCCCCTACTCTCTCTACTCGCTGACCCTGTTATGCTTGAACTGGGCTGCCCAAGTATACCGAGATCCTTCCACAGAACACCTTTGCCCTCAAGGCCTGCCCAGTGCTCTATTATTTATTTGCAGGTGTGTGTTTGTGTATGTGTGAAATGTGTCTACAGACAAATGAATAAAATGTATATTTAAAGATTTTAAAAATTGTAATGCAAGAAATCAAATTATTGGTCCTAGGTCAACAAATTAAATATTGCTAGTAGCCTAGACCACCCCTCCTATGGGTTCTTCTCTTATCAAAGCTTCCTTTCTCTCCACTAGATGCAATAATTAATCCAAATGCTAGAATATTTATTTTCTTCATAAAAAATTAGTTTTACTTCCTATGTATGTATCGCTAACTATATAATTTAATTTTTCCCATTTTTGAAGTTTGTTCTGGAATCATATTGGAAGTTTGTGTGTTGTGTGTGTGTCTGTTGAAATATATATCCTATTTCTTTTACTCAGTTCTACCATTGCAAGATTCATCAATGTTATATAAGTAGCTCTAGCCCTACTGTTTTTTCTTTTACTTCAGTATAGTAGTCCATTCTATAACAGAAACAATTCATTATACGGTTAACCTTCATTTGAATTGCTTCCATCTGAGGGCTTGTAATAGCAAAGCTGCTACAAAAGTATATCGGTGGCCACGCTGGTATATATGTACACAAGTGTCTGTAGTGGATATGCCTGGAAGTGACATAGCTGTGTCAGAAGTTATGACCATCTTCTCCTTCAGTAGGTTGGGGCAAACTCTTCTAAAATGAGTGTACTAATTTATACTACCATCAATGTGGCCCGTGCTTGTTGAATGATATATATTTGTAGTTTTAACTTACATTTTTAAATGAGTTCCTTTTTGAGATAAAATGATTCCTGGAACAAACACATCTGCACTTGTTCCCCCACCCCCCCTGTTTTTCTTTTGGTTCCTGTGTAGTTCAGAGGTCAGTAATTCCTGTTCCTATAGGAAATTTATTTCCCTAACACGGATTGCCTGCTTTTGGTAGAGTGAGGACAGACATCTGATTTCTTAGACATGTCCCAGGCTATATTTGTTTATATTTTGTTCTAAAATACTTGTGCATGAGGACTGTATATATAAAGGCTGTCTGGGAAAAAATCCAGCCATAATCACCTCTATTTTTCATATTACATGGCTGGATATTTTCCAAACAGCCTTTGTATAAACAACATATCGCTGTAACATAAGGATTTAAATTTAGTCTCTTTCATTTTATTTTTAAGATGGAGTTAATACTACCCCATAGTCTAGTGGTCTTTAAATGAGGTAATTATGTCAGTGTATTAATTAATATGTTGTTTCACAAATCAATTAAAAAGATTTGTATAGTTCAACTTCTAAAATGACTGGTAGTTAATGCCACAAATATTCTATACTCGATAGTGATTAAATCCTTTCATGTTTCTCAGTTCTATGAAGTTTCTTTGTGATTCTTCCAAAACCACAAAATTCACTCTCGTTTCCTTACTGCTTGTAAGTCATAGGTTTGGCATCTCTGAAAGTACATCTCAAGGGGTAAACTATGTTTAACTGGTGTTTGGTCTAAGCATTTTAGAGTAACTGAATTCTGTCATGATTTGGAAAACACTTGTTACATGTTGATTTTAAATACGTACTTTTTTAAATGGCTGGAGTTTTCAATTTTACTAGGAATAATTTGACAGCACTATTAAATGTCTGGAATAATGAAATGTCTGTACCTGTCTTTAAAAACACACACTTTTCAAACACATTGTCTTCAAGCCCCAGAATCCACACAAGTCTGAATCCCAGATACATTTCATTGCAGACCCAACAGATCAATTTTTCTCTTCCATTTGCAGGGGAGGGAGAGGTAGCTAGGTTGCTTCGCCTTAGCATACTCAGAGACAATGGAAGCAACCTTATTAATGAGGGAGAGGTACGTGTGCTAACAGCCTTATGGTGCTTTATTCTTGAGTTTCCAAAACCGACTTCTATAAACAGAACTGAGGGAGAGAGTGAAGCTGGGAATGGTGTCCAAGCTGAGGCCTCATTGTCACCCCTGGGTCAAGCGGGTCCCTGAATGAAATACCAATCAGAACACAATCACTTGACCCTTTGTATTAGCAGATATAAATGGGCATTTACACCGTTAGAGAGCTGTTCTCAAGGTCTGGGATGGGTAAGAGCAATGGTGTGCAGGAGGCAGCTCATCGCTTTTGAGAGCCAGTTGTTACTTTTTAAAGACTTTTGTGAGCCTGTCATTAAACATGGCAATTATTATTAATTAAATTCTATCAACTTACATTTAATTAAGGACATAGGTAATATGCACTTGAAGCTCTTCACTTCCTAAGTACTTTATAATGTTTTACTATTACCTAAGCTCTGTATCTTCTGTTGGAACACGATGGGAAGGCCGGCTGCTGAGCACTTCCTCCCATTCTGTGTGGCAGCTCAGAATCGGTCATGGTGTGAGCGCGTACTCCAGGGAAACTTGAGAAGAGCAAAGCAGGCTCTTGTCTCCCAAAGAGCCATCGTGAACCTTTTGCCAGTGCACTCCTGGAGAGGAGCGTGTTGTTTAGATGAGGTGAGGTTGTGATCACGGCTGCTGGGAGGCTGGTGGGTATGGCTCTTCTCTCAGGCCCATATGCCACTGTGTCCACTGCCCCATGTCTGCCGCAGCCTGGCTTAGCGAGTCTCACTCCCTGTAAATCTGAAAGGTTTATTTGGACATTTTCCTTATAGCATATAGTGTTGGAGGTGAGTTGAGGGTGGGGGTGGAGGGAATGGGATCAACATTGTGTTGATTTCCCAAACTATCAGAATTATAGTCTTTGCAAGTCATAAGGATTTGCAAAGTTAGTTTGAGTAAAACTAAGAAACAGAATCTTGGAAGGGTAAAACAGAAGGGTTCACCTCCCTAAACCAGCAACGTTTCTGTTTATAATCCTAGTTGCAGTCCACATCCTAGGGATGTGGGAATTGCATATGGAACAGGCCAGAGTTACAAATGGTGTGGGTTCCTTCTGTGCTTCAGCATAGGGAAGGGTGTAGGAAAACAGTGGTGCCAGCCTTCAAAGAGCAAAGGGGGCCTTGGGTCCTGTAACCAAGGGATGGGTAAGGTGCCATAAAGTGTCAGGGCAGGCACTCGAGTCACAGGCATCCACACCTCGGATAGGTGACTATTTCACATGTACAGTATGGGAAGAACTGTGAGTAGCACACTGTTCCTTTCAGCTACCCTAGGACATTGTAGAGATAGATTAGCATGGTCCAGTCCTCCTAAAGCCTTCCAGGAAAGCCCAGGAGGTGATCACTTACATGATTTCAAGGTGAAATGAGTACCCCATCCCAGATCACCCTGCCCCACCCCCCGTGCAAACCAGTTTATTTTCTAGCTCCTGCCATGCTACAATTAAAGATTCACTCCTTAATCCTCTCTTAAAATGCAAATCCTCTCAGTGCTTTATTTATCAGCTTTGAATCTTAATGTGAATGAAGTTATGAGTACTCTCCAGGGCATTCTATAGGGAGAGGGGAGTTGATAAATGGGCACCTGGAACTGGGAATAGGAGATGAGAGAGAAACAAGGAGAAAGGGTAGGCCAGGGAGAGTGCAGGCGAAGGGAGCAAGTGCAGGAAGCCAGTCTATGTGTGAGGTTGTTTAACTACCCAGTTCCCAGAGTTCAGGTTATAGGTCTCCTGGCTGAAATCTCCCCAGTCAACCCGACAGCTTCTACCCTGACTGACACTACTTCCCCTTGTGAAGTGCCCAGGTTTCCCATGCGAGTTGTTTAACAAAGAACAGAAGGAAAATTACCTGGGTGGAATCTTCTAACAGGCCAGGCTCCATGCTGGGAACATTTTATGTTCATCTCGTTTGGCCCCTGTGATAGGTGTTTATTACCACCCTCGTTTCCCAAGGAGAAGACTCAAAGAGACCAAGTGATTTGCCCAAGGTACTTGTAAGCAAGAGGCAGCACAAAGATCCACATCAACTCTTGTTTGATGTCAAAGAGCTGACCCCTTTCCTTTATAAAAAATAAAAGGGAAAAGGAAATTTAAAAAGCACGCTGTGACCTCCCATTAGGACCTCATGCTTTCCTCCTAGGATAATATATCTTTCTTACCACTCCAAGAAAATTATCGAACTGTCTTTGTTTGTATTATGAAAGTATTACTTTTTATTTTCCAGATATAATTCAATATCAAATAATATTTTTCTAAATCATGCACATTTTTTCTGTTCTACATACCTATACACCTACACACACACACACACACACACACACACACACACCATACACATCATTATATCTTCTCAGGGACTGTTTCCCCCATTGAGAATCACTGATACAAGGGAAGACAGGCAGATTCATAACCAGAATAAGAGAAAAACTAAGTACAAAATTGTGTGGTGCTCTTACCCGCCTGAAGTGAAAATTGTTATGGTAGGTCCTCTACTAGAAATATGCAGGTGGTGCATAGTGGGAGCAGAGAACAGGCACCTGTTCCACTGCAGGAGACTTGTGAAGGCTTCCTGGTGGAGACGACAAACGTGGAGAGCACTTCCAAGTGCAGAGAAACAGCCAAAAACTCCTAAACTATTAAAGATGAGATCGCCAGGATGAAGCCGGGGGTGATGACCACATTCATTCTAAAGCTGATCCATCTGAGACACCTGTTCTCAAAGTGTGGTCCCCAGACCAGCAGCACCAGCACCACCTGGGAACTTGTTAGAGATGCAAATTCATAGGTCCTGCCTAGAATCCAAACCCTGATGGTGCCCAATAATCTGTGACCTAACAAGCATAACAAGTAATACAGAGGCAAACAAATTTGCAAACCGCTGGTCTAACACCCCATCCAGGGATTTAAACTCTGGAAGTCTATGCAGGATTCATTGTGAAGTGCTTTCTAGTCGACTCTTCAGAAATGAACCAGGGGACAGGTCTTATATACAATGTTCTCACTTCATGGGATCCTGAACTCCTTGAGATGGGGATGCCATTTTATTTGGGTTTAGATCCCCATTGCCTTGTGCTGGGCCTGGACTTAGAGAGTATCCCTAAGGCTTGTTGAGTACATGAACAAGAACATTTTAAAGGTGTGTCTGTGCGTACATAGGTGCACATGTGCACACGTTTATTCCTATGGTGGAGGAGCAAAGCTTGTAACTGTTTCTTGGAATTTCTAGGATGACAAAATTTGCTACAAGATGCATAGCAGCCCTAGACATTGCCTGGGTCCAGCAGAAATAACACCCTGGCAGAAATAACACCCCTTATTATGAGCTGGTAATTTATACCAAATCTTTTATTACAAACTCATAAGCATGGAGTTCTGTAATATAACAATATCACACCAAGACACCTTATCTGACACTTTAGGTGAAATTCAAGTTGCTGTCCATCCGTGTAAGGCAAAGCAAGCCTAATGATGTTGTAGCACGACTTCTGCTGGGCCCTGTTTGGTTGGTAGTATATACCCTTTAGACAGCTATCCCCAACACAGCCACTACAGTGAACAGATACGATAAGATGAATGATCCAGAAATCCCATAAGTTTGATGATGGTGTAAAGCGAAGGAGACTCAACGTCCACATCCACTTCTCCGTGTCCTCTGTGTTCAGGCTTTCTGTCACTCTACTAGATTAAAATATGCATGCTCGGGTGGCATGCTTGATGGCACACTTACCCACTCCACGATTCTTTCTCCTTGTAGTGTTTGTAGATAGCTTTCGAACTCAAACAGATGAGTGTCGTTAGGAATAATTTGTGCATTTCTGTGTTTGGCTTGGAAGGCTGAATCTGAAATTCTTTGGCCCATAGTCTAAAGTTGTTCAGATGGCACTGTAGACAGCAAGGTTGTTACTTAACTGGAGTGTCACAGAACTGATTCAGTGTGGCAATCATAAGGGAGCTCCCTTCCCCACCTTTGGCTTCAAATCGTGATTTTAGAGAAATGCCTTTTTCCTGACTTTATTCTGACCTGTCAAAAACCTTGGATATTTACATAGTTTTGAAGTAACTTCCTAGAAGACATTTACTGATTACAAAGGGAAATTAATAACATTTTAGTGGAGAACTCTGGCAAAGCAGAACCACGGGCGCAGCCATGAGAATAAGAACTGGACTTTCCTGAAGAAACATAAGCTGGGCTTAACTCGGGAGACAGTGTGAACTCTTAAACATCAAAAATATAAGTCTGGATTGATGAGTGGGAACGGAGTATACAAGGTAAAAACCTACAGTGGAGATATTGTTTTATGCAGAGGGAACTTTTTTTGTGTAGGACTATTCCACATTTGCTCCATGGAAAAAGACATTATATTAGTCCACACATGCTATTAACAGTAGACATTTGTTCCTCACTGAATGCTGGAAAGTCCAAGATCAAGGCATCATCATAGCTGATTTCTGGTATAAGGGCCCTCATTCTGCTTCATAGCCAGCGCCTTCTTGCTGTGTTCTCACAGGGTGGGAGCTCTCAGAGCCTCTTTTACAAGAATTCTAATCTCATTCATGAGGGCTCCACCCTCATAACCTAAGCACCACTCAAAGACGTTTACATCACATCAGGCATTAGGATTTCTTCTTCTTTTTTTTTTTTTTTTTAGATTTATTATTTTAAGATTTATTTTATTATGTTTTACAAAGACAAAGAGAGACGGAGAGAGACAGAGAGAAGGGGGAGGGCCCAGAGCAGTCTCCATAGTTGTACGTCATCAGTTTCTGACATGGTTTCATTTCACACAGGTGGGCAGGGGCTGTGCAGAGTGGGAACTGGGCTGGGGGCCTCCCGCATGAGCAGCACACCCCAGTTCAGCATATGGGTCCTCACGGGCAGAGGCTGGGATTCGATCCTCAGACCCTGGGGTCTGCAAGACTCGCTCAACCTGCTTAGCTATCCCAGCATCCCAAGGCTCTCAACATACGGATTTGTAGGTAGATACAAGCATTCAAACATACCAGATGTATTAAACAATTTTATGCTATGGAGAGATTGTTAAACATACTGCATACTTAGAGAATTAATGTAGGATAGTAGTTTAGAATCATCAGTCTAATCAGTCATTCGTAAGCGCTGGCTAGTATATCTGTTCACAGAAGAGTACCTTTAAAAAACATAGTTCCTTTAAATATAGGATACCAGGCTAGCTCATTGGTTGAGTGCTTGCCTTGCAATCTCAAGGTCTGGGGTTCAATTCCCAGCCCAAGCCTATGCAAACCCATGTGCTTAACTGCAGTGTAACTGGTAACTGCTGAGATGACTCAGTGTTGAAGGATCCCTCCTCCGCCTGTGGTTCAGTTCTCATCGTGTACACCCCCACATCTACCGGTGAGGAATGAAACTGTGTCACAACTAATGATATGCAACTATGGAGACTGCTTTTGGCTCTCCCCCTTCTCTCTCTCTCGTCACTTTCTTTCCAAAAAAAAAATGTGTGTGTGTGTGTGTGTGTGCATGGAAAAACATTTATTTATTTATTTATTTATTTATTTATTTATTTATTTATTTATTTTATTTTATTTTATTTTCAGGCCCTTTCTGCACAGTAAGCCAAAACAGTATGTATTTACTGTATGAAGCTCTTCAATTTTATAAAGACAAGTGATGACTTTAAAGATGAAATCAGAAACATATTTAGACCCCCAAACCTGGAGTAAAGAGAAAACCACACAGAGCAGGAAATCCTTTATACCTTTTGGCTTCCCAGGGCCACATTGGAAGAAGAATTATCTTGGGCTGTATATAAAATACATTAACACTAATGATAGCTAATGAACTAAAAAAAACTAAAACAAAAAACCTGCAAAAAAATCTCATAATGTTTTAAGAAAGTTCATGAATTTGTGTTGGGCTGCATTCAAAGCTGTGTTGGGCTACATGAGGCCTGCTGGCCGTGGGTTGGATAAGCTTGCTCTAATCATGGACTCAAGTTAGCAAAAGTTTTTGATTGTTGTGGAAGAAAAAGCAGAACACAAAAACTCACTATTATGTTCACTTGAATGCTCTAATTACATCCTCTGGGTGTACTGATTTAATAACGTACTTATGTAAAGTGGAAAAGACCTGGGTTGTCATTTCTATAATTGTTGGTAGTGACACCTACATTTTCTCTTTTCCTCTATGCCTTATCCTTTCCATTGTACCATGCAAATATTCACTGGTTCTCTAAATCACATTTAATTAAGGCATTTCTTTTCTTGCTTTTTTCTGTTGTCTCATGTCAGTGGCAGGTTAATCCTGAATTTCTAACAAATGCAAATGGATTAAAGAAAATCATGAGTTCAAGATTATTTTAAGGTCACTGGTATAATTGTTACTATCTGCATTGTCCCCTGGGATCTGTAGAATTATATCAATTAAATTGACCTTTGTAACTGAACACATTAACCATAAATGTGACTATTGAGTCTTCACCAGCACCCTTTAGATATTTAATTTACTTGCCTGTAATGGATTGTCAGAGCTGTGAACGTGAGGCAAGCAATGTAAATGGTGTAATGATGGTAATTATCCAAGTGGATCGATGGTAGTGTTATCGCAATGTGATATTGTGGGTAGGAGCTAGATATAAACAGCCCATATAAATTCCCATTTACAGCTTTAATTCCTTATCCATTTCTCTATGATATTTAAAGTGAAAACAACATAAACTGGCTTTGCCATTCTCTCCTGTATCTCTTCCCACTACCCCTTGTGCCATCATTGCCTTACTAAAACCAGCAGACTTCACAAAACCTAAAGTTCTCCAAAGAATCAGTGAATTTATAGAATTGGAATTCTAGCAGTTTTCCTGTGTATCACAGTGTCCAAATATTTGAACTGGAAGGCACTTCGTAGATTGGCTAGTAGGTGTCCTTCATATGTTAGCTAGAGAACCAGAAACACAGCCAGGTTGAATGACTTGCCGAAGGATATGCAACCTCGTATTGCCAGGTAAATATCCGTGGAATGGAACTGGAACCGGGAACTCGGCCTCCCACCTTGGCTGAGCAAGGAAATTAGAAGTAACACCAGCTACAAGTACAGAGGAGGTTCAACAATGCCTGAAGAAAACAGCAAGTCAGAAAAAGCTTTCAGTTTAGGTTGGGTGGAAAACAAAGAAAAGAAGCAGTTTATGCAGAACCAATGCATTACAAGTCCAAACAGATAATCGGTGTGAGAGTAGAAGGACTGAGCTGTGTAGCAGATGTCTGTTCATGAAGAGAATGGAAAGAACATGGCAGAATCTCACCTGAAGGATACACGTGCTGGGGGTTGCGGGTAGGGGGAGAGTTTCTAAAATAGAGATTTGTGCTCAGAGGAACCAGGTTGAAGCCAAATATGAACACTGAAACCTGAAGAATAAACAGGGGTTTGAACCCTGGGACTTGAACTTTAACTCGATCAAGATGATCTGACAGTGGCAAGAGCAATTTCAAGCAGATTTTCCCTCAGCACTTTTCCTCAACTTGTGTGCCCCAGTTCAGTCACTTCATTGCTAAGTAACACACTGGCCTAAATCTGAAACTTGCCATATAACTGTCCCCAAAATGAAGAAAAGACAAATCATCAGAAGCACCAATAAAATCACACGTGACCCAGGCCTTCTGCATTATCAGAAAACACAACAGTATAAGTAGACAAATATGAAATACCCACAGAACTGTGGTGGTAAGCCTGAGTCCCAGGGTACAGTGGTAGCAGAGGGTGTGAAGAAAACACTACCAAAATGAGGCGGTCCCACAGCAGGGGTTCAGTACTGACCCCAGAGGGAGACTCATGGTTCCCAGAGCTGGCTGCACGCAGGGCTTGAAAGTGGGCGGGGCCTGAGAGCACTATCACCTAGAGGTGAAGTTTCTTGAAGCAGGGATCCCAAGGGGAGGTTCCATTTGGAGATACAAAAGGGAAGGAAAGAGGGGACATTTCAAGATGCTATATAAATAGAAGAATATTGTAAGAGCAACCTCCCCAGTCATCATCCATTAAAGAAACTAAGACAAGGATGAGGGCAAGGGTAAAAGAATGCCATAGTATGTACATGATATGCTCTGATAAAGTAGAAAGGATGCAACTAGAGAATTGGTAGGAAAAAGGAGTTAGAGGGCAAAGTTGATTGTTGCAAATGTAATAGGAGGGAGTCAAAAAAGGTATAATCAGCACTATTAAAGAACCTGCAAGATGTGGATAGAATGGGATGGAGGGGTAGGAGTGATACCTCGCTGAGTATACCTTTTAATATGGTTTTGACTTTTGAAATCATGTAATACTTTTGCTTTCCACACTCAAAAAATAAAATAAAACCAACAAGAAGAGGAGACATTAACTGTGAATATTATCAGAAACAAATGAACTGAACTGAATTCCAAATGAATGGACATTAAAGTGTTGTGGGGAAGAAGGCAATCTGGTAACTTTTAAACACAATGTTTTTGCTATCACCTGCAGTCTAAAAATAAGTTGTGAATTTTCCTGAGTACTGTTCTTAGTAATGTTAGCAACATTGTATGCACCATGGGATTAAGGAAAGAAGTTAATAAATATATAATGATGTTGGCAGCCCATACTCTAGAAAAAGGAAGATACAAATAGAAAAAACAGAAAAAAAGGAAGAATTTTGTGGGGACTGGGGTGTGTGTGTGTGTGTGTGCGTGTGTGTGTGAAGGAGAGGGAGGGATAGGTCCTTCCACTGAAAGGGACTAGAAGCAGTGACTTCAGTAGCAATTGTCACATGTTAATACCCAGATCTTAGTTTCCAAATACTCCTTTCATTCACCAGCTATAAGGACACAAGATTCCTTAAAGAAATGGCCAATTTCAGGATGGGGCAAGGAAAAAGCAAAACAAACCTGTTACAAGTCCATGTGCCAAACAGGGAAAAATGTGTTTTTTAAATAATGGAAGCATATGAAAAGGACACAGCTTAAATTGGTTCACCTTCCAAAGCTGGGGCAATTTGAGCATCAAAATAAATAACCACAGTAACAGTTTACAACCCTTTCAATAATAAAAGAATCCTTGTGTTCATACTGATCAATAAATAGGAAAAGCACTTTCTTATGATAAAATGAAAACTTATAAATAAAGGTAGAGGAATGGTAGAAGTCATCGTTTGCAGCCAGAGTAACCACTGACTTAGAGAAAATCCATCAATACTTGCTAAAATAAGTAGATAAAAGTTTGATGAGGAATAGGATACTTTCATCATCTCAAAAGTACCTCCCACAATTTACTTGTTAGTTATAAAAGGAAAGACAGTAAGTTTGTAGTGGAGAGATTTGGCAGGCCCCGCCTTAACCAAATGATCAAAGTTTACATGTCTAATAAGGGGCCATATGTGATTCTGGCATGATGTACTGAGAGGGACCCAGCACCACTTCTTTGTTATACCTGCCAAATGTTCACGAGGAAACTTAAAAGAAATCTAAATTAAGGAACATTCCAGAAAACAATTGGACTCTCCTTTGCAAAAGGAAAGGAGGGAGGGAGGGAGGAGGGAAGATAAATTTACAGCATGAAAGACAAAGGAACTATTCCAGATTAAAGGATCCTTAATGAATGACAAATAGAAGCAATGCATGATCTTGGATAGTTTTTTGGACTGGAAGTAATTTACTATGATGACATTATTGGGACAACGAATAGAATTGGAATAATGACTATAAATTAGAGTGTGGCATTGTATCAATGTTATGTTTCCTGAATTTTAAAATTAAACTCTGGTAGTCTTTGTTAGTAGGAAGTCTTTGTTATTAGGAAGTACGCTGAAGAGTATTTAGAGATAAAGAGCATCATGTCTGAAACTTACTCAAGTTCTACAAAAAAAAAAAAAGAAAAGAAAGAAAGAGAGAGAACGAAATATGCAAAATGTATGAATCTGAGGATAAGGTGTCAGTTCTTCACCATTTTTGCAAATCATCTGTAAGTTTGAATTTATTTCCAAATAAAAATTTTAAAAATTTAATGGGAAGAAAGTATAAAAGAAAAATATTGATAATGTGCTACCTAAAAATTACACCATACTTTTGAAAAAAAAGAGAAACAAACAAACAAGCTGGTATACCCCTTCTGTATATACTCCTTCCAAATGTCAAGGAAAAGTGTAGTGGAGGGGTAGGTAGAACGAAGTCTGGTTGGGGAAGTGGGGTGTCTGGTCACAACCATAGGAAGTGTTAACGCACAGTTCAGGATTCAGACTGGCGCCAAGAGTGGCTAAAGTGGACCCAAGGCATCAGGTGTGGAGGGCAGATTTCATGCTTTCATGTCATACTCCTCCTAACAGCTAATATACTTATACTGATTGCTATTTTCCCTTATTACTCCACATAGTAACCTAGTAACCATAGTCAACCTATTATCTGGTAGTAAGCTAGTTAGCATTCAGATACCATCATGGCTGTGAGGAGCAGAAAAGCAGTGGTTTTAAAATAAGAGAGAGAGAAAACAAGACTCTTACATGTAATTCAGTTTTTAAATTTCTCATGTATCATACTGAGAAATTTATTCATTTGAATATTCTTATATTCAAAAGTCATTGGTTAATGAGGAAAACAACACGTTTAGTTCACATATGGAATTACACTTTTGTGAATTTACCTGACATTCTTTTCTCTGGCCTACACAAATACTGGGTTGTAAAATTGTGACAGATCTTAATGAAGTAGAGTAAGACATTCCTTATATTTACATTTTCCTAGAATGAAATAAACATTGTCATCTTTTTCATAGAACACTCTCACATCAGGCCATGATTTGATTTTCTACCTGTTCAGAATATCAAGTTTTACATTCCTTTAAGTGGTAATGTATTTTTGTGAAACAAGATGATAAGACCGAAGTCATCCCTGAGATATTTATAATAGTACTTAGAGCAATCTTGTCAGAGTCTCCTCTAAAGGTTGTTTTGGATCCTGAGGAGATATATTTAGTAGCTGTATTGAATAAGATGTCATATCATACAACATTTCATTGATTTATTTGTATTATTTTTGTATCTACTGCAGGCAGAGAATTCAGCACTGGCTTTAGAAAATGAAAATCAAAGGGAACAGTATGAGAGATGTCTGGATGAGGTAAGTGGAATGGAGAAGTTCTTGATAAGAGGTTGCACTATTTGGGATTTCCTTAGTCATCACTTTAAAATATGTCTATTTTAGCCTCCAAGGAATAGTAGCATTTTGTCCTCCAAAGGAAGGTTGTAATCATGTGTACACTGAGAAGGCAGGTCAGTCATTCTCTTCCTACCCGCTTCCTCTCTCCTTCTCTCGCTGTTCCATTACACAGGCCTCTGTCAATTCCTCTTGGTTAGTGTTTAACAGTCTTAGAACACAGTGGCAGTCTGCTTCACTGTATGATAAATTCCTTCTGTCCAGCAAGCATGATCGCAGCCTATGAATGAGGAAAGCTGTGTCAGGGCATGCTGCATCTCCAACTGCATGCATCTCTAACTGCACGCCATTTCTGAAAAAGCCAACGCTTAATAGAGTGGGTGGGGCTGATGTTCACAGCTGTCAACCAGTGGGGAAAAAATCAGTATACCGAAAACTAGCCAAGAAGAGAAAGAGAAGTGAAGAAGAAAATTTGAGGAGAATGGAAGAAGACAGGGCCCATGCGTGAGTGAACTTGAAAAATATTTTTGATGCATGGAAGACAGAAAGGCAAAGATGGTGGGCATGTCACAATTCCTGAGAGTTGAGGGGGACATGGAAGTGCTCCCAGGACTCTCATTCTCCTCTCAGCCATTCCCCTCACACCTTTGTCAAGGGTCCTGTCATCAATATATACTGTATCTTCCATCCAGGATTGGCCATTTACCTTATTGAGAAGCTCTCAGCTGGGACTTCATTGTTGATTCAAGTTATTAATTTGATAGAATGACTTTTTTAGTTACTCGTCCAATACCATAAAACATGCACATATTCTAGTAGTTTAAGTTTGAAACTTGTTACGATATAGCTAACATTTTCCTAATTTTAGGATATAGCTAAAAATTGTCTTAATTCTTAGGAAAATAAGGATGACTTTATTTGATCAAATTCCGTTACCTTACCAGTAGAAACAAACTATCTATTTTCAGTCTTTTTGTCCTTGCTAATGATTGGAAAACTCTTTTCCAACTGACTCCTCTTGATCTTTCTTATCTCTTACCTCCACGCAACCCCGCCCCCACTGTCCCATAAGGTGACAGGTTATATTATAAAGCTCTGACATTATCACCACCACCACACACCTCTCTCCTCCCTTCAGACAGGAAATAGTCTCCCTTCTGAGAGTTCCTGCTGTGCTCTGTTTTCCCCGCACCAGTGATTCTTGAAATATGATCCCCTGACCAGCAGCATCAACCTCACCTGGGAACTTGTTACAAATGCAAATTCTTGGGCCCCACCCCAGACCTACAGAATCAAAGACTCCAAGTGGGCTGGTGCTCTGTGTGCCAGCCCTCTGGAGCCACTGTCCCCAGTAACACAGAGCACTCTGAATGCCAGTTACCACATGTGGTTGAAGAATCCTCAAAATTTACCCAGAAAATTGCTTAATGTTTGATATTTTAACATTTTCAGCCATAAACGTATCAGTTACACCAACAAAAGGGCGTCTACTGTTGTCTGCCCTGTCAGGACTTTAAAAGGCTCTACAATCTTTACAATGTCCAAATTTAAAAGAATAACTATAAAGTAAGTTGACATAAAAGGGAAAATGATGACTCAGAGTATAGTGAGGCCAGTTCAGCACTTCTCACCTATAATCCCCAGGTTCTTGGTCCAATCAAAGTTTAGGGCAAGAAAGAGCAAATAGATCCAAAGATATTTACAGGAACAAATATTGCCCTTGGGTCATATGTATTGATCAGCAAAGTTTCACTTTAACCTTCTGCAGAGAAATTTCCTATGAGACCTAATCTGTATTCAGAAGTCAAATGTATGTGGATCACACCATAGAATCATCTTATGTGTCACAATTCTCCTGCACATCAAACCCCACCCCATCAATCAAAAAGCTCACAGCATTTCTCAAAGGAAACTGATGGTCTGTTTTCCTTATGTTCCCTACGCCTGCATTCCAAAGGTTTCATCAGAATGTGTTGGGCAAAACATAAATTTTCACAAAATCATTTCATGTGACATTTCCACCGAAGACAAGTTTTAGAGAGAAAGCTCCTCTGTGTTTTTATTTTTTTTTTTGGATACTGATGCAATCCACAGAATTAATTCAGATTTTACCAGTTGTACATATATTTATGTGTGTGAATGTTTATATGTCTGAGTAATTTTTGTCGCATGTAAGTGTTCATTATAAAACTTGTGCATGAAGAAGCAGAATTTTCCCATCACCACAAGGCTCTCTCAGATGACCCCTTTATACCCATACCCATGTACTCCTCACTGGTCCTTCAGCCTTGGCAACCATGAATCTGTGATTTATCTCTATAATTTTGTGGCTTCAAGAACATTCTATAAATGGAATTATACAGTTTGTAAAAAAATACTTTGGGACTGGCTTTTCTTTTAACATTAACTGTTGCCAAAGAGGTCATTTGCAACAAAGAAGCACCTTTGAGCCTTACAAATGTTTTGTATTCAATACCGGCCCCTGATTACACATGCCAGTTGTTTTGTAACTAATTGCATGAGGGTAGACAATCCGTTTCCATGCATTGTAAGAGAACACTCTCAAAGGGGTGGTTGAATGTAGTAACAATGCCAACTGGAAATTCTTTTCGAGGCTTTTTATACTAATTAGACAAACTAACAAGATAAGGTCTCATGGAAGTTATTTCCTTGCTAGTGGGTTTCAGAAAAAATACACAGGTAGATAAAATATAAATTTAAAATGTTCCCCAGTCCCTTTTGCACTGCTTGTTATTTTCTGGGAAATGAAGAACATATTGAAGATTTGGGGAAAACACTTAGGAGTCAGAACTTCCCTCTGTGTGTTTGAACAAAAGGGTGTATTTATTCAGAAAAACACACACACCAGTGCATGCACACAAATGCACACACAAACAAGTGCACGCACACACATCACCACTCCATTATCACCTCTACTGCTGCCTAGCTCCTCATCACCTCACTGTACGATACTAAGTCAGAACCAAACACCAATCTTGACTTTCCTTGAGAGATCAAAGGTTTTTAAAGTTTGAGTCCAGTGTCTTTGTCTACCTGTTTGACAGACACGCTTACAGGCAAGCAGTGAACTGCTATTTAGTCTCACTATTGCCTTAACTGCAGTTCTTTGGATTCCAATCCCATTCCCATGCAGAGAAGGATAATGATATATGCATATAAAATAAATAAAACATCATTCCTCAAAGCCGTGCCTTGCAGTTAGGTAGATTCAGCAGTGTCCTATAAGTCTTTATTCGGAGTCAGCCTCACCCAAGTTCTAGAGCAGGGGTGTCCAACCTTTTGGCTTCCCTGGCCCACATTGGAAGAAAAATGGTCTTGGGCCCCACATAAAATATACTAACAATAGCTGTTGAGCTAAAATAAAACCACCAAAAAAAAAGAAAAGTCTTAATAATGTTTTAAGAAAGTTCCCAAATTGGTGTTGGGCCACATTTAGAGCCATCCTGGGCTGCATGAGGCCCGCGGGTTGGACAAGCTTGGTCTAGAGGCGCAAGATGCTTCTGGCAGCAGAAGTGACGGGGCTGGTTCATCACAGAGGAGTGATGTGAGGGCAGCTCACAGGGGAAATGAACTACATAGGGGCCTTGGATGACAGCACAGTCGCCAAAGATCAGAAGAGGTCAGGGGATGGTGCGGGGGCGAGAGGGGGGGAGCAGTAAAAGGGGTAGAACTGAAGGGCATTTCTAACAAAAGGAGCTGGAGCTTTGAACATTGAGACTAGAAGGGCAGTAGTTCTCACCTTTGCCTGCTGGT